>PVJO010025311.1:11513-23049 GCA_004026905.1 Hystrix cristata | reverse complement strand
TATTTAAAAAAAAAAAAAAAGAGGAAGAAAAACACTTCACCAAAAGAAAGAAAGAAAAGAAAGAAAAAAAGGAAGAAAGAAAGAAAAGAAACTTCACATGCACAGGTAGGTTGGAACTACTACGCAGAGTTAAAGCTGGATTTCTGCTGTGTGCTAAGGCCGGCGCTCGTGGTCCCAGAAGGACCAGAGGTGGAGGCAGCAGGGCCCATAGTCTGAAGCCAGCTCGGGCTACATAGCTAGATCCATCTCAAAAAAAAAAAAAAAAACTCTCAAAAAAGTGAGATTTCTGCCAAGTGAAATATTTAAAAAAGCATCGTTTCATTATATTTGCTATAGATACCACAAGATTTGGCATTTTCAGCGAGGCACGTTTCATACTTATGTAAGGCATTTATCGAAGCAGCTGAAGAGCAATCTGAAATGATTTCTCTCGCTGAACTGCTGCGTTCTCCACACTTCAAATTATCAAAACCACACAACCTACACATAGTTTTAGGTTGCTTTCACTAAAAGAAGTACCAATAAGCAGCAGACCTCGCCTTACATTAGCCGTGTCAAAAGGTCTGCGTGGTGGAAGATACAAGGGTCTTCGGGTGTTTGAAGTGCCCAGAGCAAGTCCGGCGAAACGCTGTCCTCACAGCACCATTCAGCTCCACCCGGAGCTGGGGGAGGGGTTTTTCAGGAAATATCTAATTTAATCTTACAGGCAACTCCGTGTGATGTTACCGTCACTGTCTTTCAAAGAAGGAAATGGAAGTTCGGGAAATTCAAGGAATTTACCAAAACTCAGAGTTAACTAACAGGCACAGGAATCCTGCTCATCACCGAACAGTCGGCCTCTTTTGCTCACCGGAAAGTATCAGGGACTCACACCCACTGTACCAGAATGTGTCTGAGAAACGCGGTGCTCCACTCTTGAGAGTTCACGTCTCTGCCCGGATTAGGTTCGCTTAATTCAGTGGTTTTGACTCAAAATTTAAGCGTCTAATGGTATCCCTGAGAGGGCTTTGTCAAAATATTTATTGTACTGCTGATCTCAGCACTCTGAGAGGCTGAGGCAGGACTGCAGGAGTCCCTCCTGGGCAATTTAGGGACTTAGTGAGTCCTTGTCTTAGACGACTGGGCAGTGAGTTCAGTGCGGAGGCCGTGGTACCATCCCCAGTGGTGTAAAAACAAAACCACCCCAGATTGCTGTATCTCTCTCTCCCAAGCGTGGTTCCGCTAAGTAGGTCTGGGGTGGGGACCAAATAGCTGCATTTCTAGTGCGTCCCCAGGCGACAGGGATGCGCTGGTCTGGCATTACACTTTGAGAATCACTGTTTAGAGGTTTTCAACTTAAACCTACTGGGGAAAGTGCCAGCCGCCCGATCCCCAAGCGTACTGCGATCCCGGAGCCGCTTAGGCGCGAGACTCTGCCAGCGCGGCTCCTCGGCGATCCATTGCTTTCCCCTCCCGCTTGGTCCAAGGCCTGGCCACGCCCCTGGCCGCCCATTGGTCCGCATACCCCGAGGCTGCTCCGCCTACACGCCAATTCCCCAGTCCAGCCAGGCTGGGCTGCTGCTGCCCGAGCAGAGGATCTGAGACGTGGCTCCCAGGCTGAGGAACCATGTTGGACTTCGCAATCTTCGCCGTGACTTTCTTGCTGGCGTTGGTGGGAGCAGTGCTCTACCTGTACCCGGTAATGTATGTCGGCTGTCAGGGGACCTGGATGCTCTCCCAGCCTCTCTCGCGCCCGCGTCCGCTTGCTGGCCCGAGCCTGAGGGAAGGTGCGGGTCTCGGGGGTCACGTGGCGGGTCACGTGGAGCCGGACGCCTCCGGCGTGGGCTTTCGGTGGGGATGCTGGGCCGAGGGCCCCCCAGGTGCCCTGCGTGTGTGTCTCTGAGAGGGCGAGGACCTCCCTGAGCGCTCTCCCGGCGGGCTATGTCGCCTGCCCCTCCGCCTGCCCGTCCGTCGCTCTACTCCAGCACCAGGGACGCAGGGTCACCCCCGTCCTGACGCCGGGGCCGCACAAACCAAACCCCAGCACCCCCCAGAGGCTGCGCAGAGCCAGGCGCTGGTTTTGTGGTAGAAGCTGAGACGTAGCCGAGCATCGCCGCTCGTCACGGTGCGCGTCCTGTCCCTCACGCTCGTCTGCGGAGCCGGTGAACGGATCGGCCCGGAGCAGAGCAACCCGGAGCTTGGCGAAAGGCTGTTAGCCGAGAAACCAAGCGGGTGTGGTGGCTCCAGGTTGTGAAGTTTGCTCATCTTTACGACTTCGTGGGGGCAACACTGTTCTTTTAACCAGCGACGTGAGGGCCATGGTTCTGTGGCGGCGGTGTGTCAGGGAACAAGCCCGACGACACTCCCGAGGGAGGCAGACAGCGCAATCAGAGAGGTCTCCATCCCTGGAGGGGGTGGGGGCGCTCAGCGGTGGAGTCCTGGCTGGCACTCAGCTGGGTTCGTCCTCAGCACCGAAAAAGGAAGAAGAGTAAGTTACAAGACAAAGGTAGTTGGGGGTAGGTAGTGTAGGGACAGCGGGATCATTAGGAAGGCATAGACAGAGTTGGCCCCCCGCCCCTTCTGTCTCCGTTTTCGCTGACACTGAAAAAGCTGGCATCCTGCGGTTCAGCTCCTCAGCACAAGGTATAGGGTGTAACACCTAACTTCCCCAAATTCCCCTAAGTCCCCTGCCTCGGGCTGTTAAGAAGCAGATCTTCTGTTCTGCTTGTCCCGCACCCCAGTGAGAGCAACAGGAAAAGCCCCTCACCATGCTAGACGCTTCCCCTGCCCAAATTTTTGCAATCTCTGACAACAACTATAGCAGTCAATCAAGTTGGGACCCCTCCCGCGGATGGGATTGATGTTGGGGCCCAAACCCTATAAAATCTGTAACACTGACCCGCGTGGGCGGTATTCCGTTCCTGGACACCCCCACCATCCTGTCGGAGGTGGCTTTTGCTTTGCTCTTGACAATAAACTTTATTCTGCTTGCACTCTGCTGTCCCTTGCCTCATCTTCTTTCTACGTGGGAGAAAGACATTTCCCGGTTGGGAGCACGTAGGGGTTATACGGCCAGGCCGGGACCCGCTTGCGGTGTGACGTAACGATTCATATTTTAAAATAGGAAAGGCAAGAGATAAACATTTGAGCCGAGTGTGGTGGCGAACATCTGTATTCCTACCTTTCTGGAAGCAGACGTAGGGGAACCTCAAGTTCAGACTCAAAAAAAAGAAAAAGAAAAAAAGGCTGGGGATGTAGTTCAGCATCTGTGGACTCAATCCCTAGAAAACAGACACACGCACATGCGCAGAGATTTGAGAAGGTCAAGGTGTTTGAAGGTGTCAAGGTGCAAGTCAGTTGTCTGGGAAAGCATCCGCGGTAAAGGGAGCGTCAGGATGTCACATCAGAACTCTCGGGGACTGTGGCCTCTGTGCCTAGAAAACAGAGACCAGCAAGGCTGGAAGGAAGTGGTGGGGATGAAAGGTTTTAAACAGCTGTTTTGTGGGCTTTTCTTCTATATGCCACTGGAGGATTTCAAAGATGACTGACATACATCTTTAAAAGATGAATTAAAGAGAATTAAAAATTACCATTAAAGCCAGGCACTTTGACAAGCACCTGTAATCCTACCTATTCAAGGAGGCTGAGGCAGGAAAATTACAAGTTAGAAGGTAGCCTGTCAAAATAGCAAGACTCATCTCAAAAAAAGTTTAATTACATAAATTTTGAAAAAAGTCCTGATTACTATATAAAAAACAGAGTTGTGGTCTTGAAAACAGACAGTACTTGTTAGTGAGAGATGCAGTTGTCCAGGATGGTACAGACTAGTCTGTTGTGAGGATAGAGTGAATCAGATTTCCCAGAGGATTGGGTGTGGAATGGAAGCAGAAGAGAGGCATTAAGGAAAACAGTGTTTTTCAGTCTGGTAGATGGAAGGATGTACTGACTGCAGGGAAGGTCAGAGATTTTGTTTGGTTATATTTAGTCTTATTTTAGTGGGCAGCAATGGGTACTCATAGAAATTATGAGTTTGACTTTGGGTATACTAGTTTTGAGATGCCTGGTAGACATCCAAGTGGAGAAGAGAATTGGATATATAAGTTTTGAGTTTTAAAGGAAAAGAATAGGCTGGTTATATGTGTTGGGGAGCTCTCAGTGTTCAAATGGTCCTAAAGCTAGGAGGCTTGTTGATCTCTCCCAGGGATTTTTGATAAAAGAGAGAAGATGTGCAAGGCTCAAGCCCAGGACTCTCCAGTGTTTAGAGGTTGAGGAAAGGGAGAGGAGCCCGCAAAGGAGATTGAGAAGGAGCAGACAGATAAATAGAAGGAAGCCAAATGTTTTGAGCATAAGAGAGTAATCAGCAAGTCAAATGTTGCAGATAAGTAAATTAGGCCTGAAAATTTTGTCAGATACATATTCTAAGAAGAGTTTGAGAGGTGTAGGGGTATAAACATCAATGGAATGGGTTAAGAAATACCAGATATTGGCAACTCTTTATACTGTAACTCTTTATACTATAACTCTATACTTTTGCTGTAAAGGGGGCTGGTAGTGAAGGGGAAGTGAAACAAAGGAAATTTCTTTAGGTGGGAGAAATTACAATATGTTAATATGTTGATGAGTGCTGTAATGAGGCGAAAATAAATGCTCTAAGAAAGAGAATTCCTGGAGTCATTTTCTTGAAGAGATGGGAGGGGTGAGATGAATGCAGGTGTGGAGGGCATTTTAGCTGGTAGCCTAGACAGTACATCCATAGTAATAGACGAATACAAATGTTGGCAGACAGGTAGGTGTGGTGTGGAAGTTATCCTTGGTTGCTTTTAAAATAAAAGTGAAATTATCAATTACTGGTGAATGCAGGAGACTAGAAGACTAGGAGAGTGAAGGCACTAGGGAGATGTGTGATTTCCAGACAGCACACTTGACGTCTCACACCATTCTCCAAGTTTCCCAGTGGGATTGCGTGCCTGTGACCCATCAGGTTGTCTTCCAATAGTTATCATGTCTAACTTCCTTCCCTTCCTGAGTGACCTTTCCACTCTCTGCCAGTGCTTCTTTGGATCACAGTGTGATCAATCAAGTCGGCATGGCTGTGTTTTCCTCTGCCAGTGTTTTTCTCTAGCGGTATGGCTTCAGGGGCAGAGTTGAGAGCTTTGCATTTTATGAGAATTAAGGTTTGCCTGGATGATTATGACAGAAGGATAGAGGAAAAAGGAGTTGACAGTATATCCAAAGAAGTTGTAATGACAGCATGGAATCTAAGTTGGGTAGAGTGGGAAATGAGTATATACCAAGTAGGTGTGTAGAAGTTCCTTTGGGGTAAGAATATTTTTTGAATCAAAATATTAAATATAGAAGGAAAGATAGGAGGTGATTAGAGTTTCGAGTGCCTGGAATTAAAATTCTGATGGTGTTGAAGTTATTGGTAATGTGAAGACCTAGTATATGATCATGGCAATGAATGGCTGAGGTGGGAGAGAGATTTGACTCAGAGAAGAGATAGGTCGGGAGAGAAGATAAATTTCTGTAGAAATAAGTCTAGGCACAGTGGTGACAAACCAATGGCATGCATGCATGTCACAGCCACCTGTTATCATTGAAAGCTCTAAGAGGTTCGCTATCACTGGGGGATGAGGGAAGATTTGAAAATGATAGTCCAGGGCTGCTTGTGGTATCTAACATAAGAAAAAAGGTCGTAATAACACTATTCTGTATGGTCTCAAGGTACATGGTATTGGTAAGGCTATGATTATTGGAGAAATTAAGAGTTTTTCAGGTTTTTACTGGGTACAATGCCTGCCAATTTGAGTACCTCTCAAATTGGGTACCATCATTTAGCTGTTTTGGAGATGCAATAAAGGGCAGGAGAGCATTCACCTGGAATTCTGTGGCTCACCCTAAATTTCTGCTAATGAAGTGTAGAGGTTAGTACTATAGCAGTTATCTTGTTTTAATTTTAATAATATATTTTATTATTATTATTTAGCCCCAGATATCTAAAGTATTATCAGGTTACACACAATCAATATAAAAATTAACAGTGAGATGTTTTACCTTTTTAGTACTGTTAGAAACCCAATGTACATTTTACATTTGGAGACAACTTAATTCTGATTAGCGGCATTTCAGATCTGTGATAGCCACATGTGGTCAGAGACATTTTCCACCATTGTCCAAGGTTCCCAGTGGGATTGAGCCCCAGTGACCCGTGGCTTATCTTCCAGTAGTCACCATGTCCGAGTTTCTTCTCTTCCTGAGTAACCATCCCACTCTTTGCCAGTGCTGCCTTGGATCATCTATCAAAGTAGCGTTCTTAAATCATTGTTTCTAAGTTAGCTCCTGGGACTCAACCAAAGACATGATGGCACTAAAGCATAAACCTGTTCTAAGGACAGCCACATCTTCTGTTAGTTACATTATCCTCTTTTTTTTTTCCATTTTTTATTAGTACATTTGCTGTACATGACAGTTACCTTCATCATGGGGATTGCAGTCATCTTATCCAGAGCACACAGACTCTAAGGTCCCCTTTTTGCGCCTAAAGAGCTCTAGAAGCTAGGTTTGGAGGGGCGGAGTAGGGCTTGTGCTTATTTGCACAGCAGTAGGTCTGTTTCCTGCCCATCAGTAGTCTTTTCCTAGTACCGTAACTTTTTGTGATGCCACTCAGTGAAGTCATCCAACTGTTCAAAAACATTGTGCCCCTTCTGTGCATTTCTGGAACACTCCATTGCCTTCCCCTACACGATACTGGTTACCGTCTTCATCTGCTACAGAGCTCTGTCCTTCCGTGATCATTGTGGAGACTCTTTCACCTGTGTTGCCTGCTCTCTTTGCCAAGTGCCACATAGTTCTCTCTGTTCCCCCCTCACTTCCTTTATTTGCTGCAAATGCAGATTTTTCATTAATAAAATCTTATTAAAATCTTTTTCTTTTGAGACAGGGTCTCGCTATTTAGTTCAGGCTGACCTTGAACCCACTCTGTGGTCCAGGCTGGCCTCAAAATCGAGGCAATCCTCCTGCCTCAGCCTCCTGAGTGCTGGGATTATAGGCACACACCACTACGCCTGGCTAATAGTGCAAGTTTTATGTCTTACTTTGTGTCTTATCCTGCCTGCCTTTTTGCTGTAGTGCAAATCTAATTGCTTTTTTAGGAATCCCGTGCAGACTCCTAGAGGAGGGCTTTCAGTTGTGTCAGTTCGTTGTCCGGTAAATTCCAAGCAGTTCCGCTCCTTCCCGCTTCTAACGAATCGGAGAGACGGGCCAAAAGCAGTGTCAAGGTTTATTTAGAATGGGAGAAACCGGCTCTGCAGAGGGAGTTTGGGCCAAACAGAAAAGTAAAAAGAAAACAACAATCCTGGAGCAGCGCACATACCACGCCCTGGAGCGGCAGCGCGCCCCGCAGCACGGTGTCGATGAGCTGGTCCTGTTATTAGTTAGGTTTCCCATATTCTTGGGTTCTTACCGCCTGAGCAAAGCATTGAAGGAGGGCAGCAAAAAGTAATTCCAAAGTTTTATTTAAAATCCTAAACCTAAAACAAGAGCTGGCCCTGCAGAGCAAGTGCCGGCCAAACAGAAAAGGTCACGGAAAGGCTGCCGGCAGCCTTGGTCGGGACGGAGCAAAGGGCGCTGGGGGAGGGGGACAAGGACACCACACCGCCTGGGTGCTGTGCCGCTTCTATTAATAGAATAGGGTTCCCCGGGAAATCCGGGAGAACCCCTACTGTCCTTGGGCGAGGGGCGGCGCTTGAGCTGTAGCCTGCCCTACCGCCGCAGTCCCAGTTGGGGCGGCCGGCCGGCGGAGGGGGGCGCGGCCGGGCTGGTGAGTGACGCTGCGGCGCCCCCGGCAGCGCGGGTCCCCAGCCAGGGAGCCCACTTCTCACAGCACGGCCCTCGGGAACCCCAGAGAACCTTCACATCCGGGTCCCCAGAGACAGCGCGGGTGTTGCGTCACGGGCGAGGCCTGGTCTGGGCTCCTCCCCTCCATCCGCCTGGGATTCCGCTACTGCAGGCCACGCCCCTTCCCTCGCCTGGCCACGCCCCTTTCCCAGCTGGTCCTGGCCACACCTCTCTGCTGCCTCCTGTTGACTCCTTGAGCAGTTTAATAGGGCGTTGTTTAAGCCTGGGAGTTTAGCTCAGTGGTTAGAGTGCTCGCCTACAAGCACAAAGCTGTGAGTTTGATCCCTGGCACCAAAAAAGACAAAAGATGTGGTTTGAGTTTTTCACTCACTTTTCTTCCATTCTCTTTATTCATATCATCTCTTGTTTCTTCACTTTGATTTTACTGGGACTTTAGGGGGAAGAAATAATAGGTGAATGTTATCAGTCCACTGAGACAGGGTCTCACTTTGCAGTTCGAGCTGACCTTGAACTCACTGTGTATCCCAGGCTGGCCTCAAATTTGTGATCCTCCTGCCTCAATCTCCTGGGTCCTGGGATTACAGGCGTGCGCCATCACCCCTGCTGTCCACCATGCTTAGAGAGAGGTCAGAGATGGGCATGGTGGCTCACACTGTCACCAAGCGCTGTGGGTTCTTTTGCTCAATTTGGATAGTAATTGTGCATTGGGAAGGTGCAACGCTGGACTTGGAGGGCCAGTGGGTCTCCACCCATAATGTTCTAGCTCCTGGCTTCGCTTGCCAGCCCCTCTTAGCTCTCAGTGTCACAGCTGTTGTTGCTGCAGCTCCTGTGCCTCCTAGCTGCCCTGTCAACACCTCAGCAGCTGGCGCTTTTCCCGTTTCCGTGTGTCACGCATGTTGTGGAGATAAAATGCCCAGCACCCACAGCTTACAGGAGGAAAGCTAGCTGCCTGCCTGCCTTTCTTCCTTCCTTTTGGTACTGGGGATTGAAAGTCGGGCACTCTACAAAAAAGAAAAAGTAGAGCCCTTGCCTAGCAAGCTCAAGGCCCTGATTTTGATCCATAGTATTAATAATTTGAGCTGTTAAAGGAATGAGATACAACCTCAGAACAGAAGGAGCAGGCTTTACTCACTGAGCAAAGCCAGCCAGAGCGGAGACTTCTCAGGAGCAAAGGGGAAGCTCTCAGAACGAGAGGCTTACGGTTTGGACAGGGGTTATGGCAGAAAGGGGCGAGGGCATCGACTGGCCCTGAGATTTTCTGCAGGGTGGGGTATTTCTCTGTTCCTCCTTATCTTGAGGCCGTGGGCCTTGGGGAGTGTCCTGCCGGAGGAGCTGGGACACTGGCCTCGGGAAGGTCTTGGGGCTGAGAATTGGTTGCTTCCTGTGGGGCATTTAACTTTACAGCCGTTAGTGAGCATGACTAGGCCTGGTTAGAAATGTTTGGTGATCAGAATATATATAACACACAGTTACTCCCCCCCGTAAAACCAGGAAACTTGCTTCAGTCATTAATAATTTTAGTGTAGAAAAGAAAGATTTGGTTGTTGCTTTTGGCTTTTTAGTGGTTCTGGGAATTGAACCCAGGGCCCTGTCCATGCTCAACAAGCACTCTATCACTGAGCTATATCCCCAGTGTTTTAAAATTTTTTATTTTTGAGACAGGGTCTTGCGTGGTTGCCTGAGCTGGCCTTGAAGTTATGATTCTCCTGTGTCTCCTCTGAGTAGCTGGAATTACAGGCATGTACCACCTCACCTGGTTCAAAGAATTTTTTATACCACTGAATTTTATCTTTTTAAGTTATTGTTAAATATGGACTAGTCCCTCCTTTCTCCATTGTTTGTAACATTAAACTTAACAGTGTGTGCAGGACAAAATTATATATTTTTGCTTTCTTTGACCTCACTTAAACACAAGTTACACACACACTCTTGCCTATTACCCATCTTGCAGTATTTAGTGGAAACTGTAAAACTCTATAGTTAGTACCATCAGACCATTTCTCTTTTGGAGGTAAGTACATACCCTAATGGGGAGGAGAGTGAAGTTGTACAAAGATTCTTAATATCACTAGTTATAATAATAAAAGAAAGAAAGTAGTAAACCAGATATTTTACAACAGTGTAGTCAGAAAATGATTAAACAATTCTGGCAATATGATAAAGTTTCCAAATAAATACATAAGTGAATATTCATTTTTATGTATAATGTTAAGTAGAAAAGAACAGAATGCTAAGTAGATCAAACTGATTAGTACTATACTAGTCAAAATCATGACAGAATTCAGAATCAGTTCTGAAGTTGAATATTTTTTGTAACATTTAGTTTAAGAATTATTTTTTATAAAAATGTATTATTATAAGTAATATATGCTTATTTTAAAATTAAAAATAACCCTACTGGGTGTGGTGGCACGTGCCTGTAATCCCACTACTCAGGTGGCTGAGGCAGGAGGATCACTTCAAGTTTGAGGCCAGCCTGGGCTACATAGTGAGTTCAAGACCAGCCTGAATTACACAGTGAAACTCTGTCTCAAGAAAACATAACAGGGGCTGGGGATTTAGCTCAGTGCTAGAGCACTTGCCACCAAGCACAAGGCCCTAAGTTTGATCCCCAGCACTGTGCCCCCCAAAAAGAAAACCAAACAAATAAACCTTTTTTTTTCCCTTAAGGCTTCCAGACAAGCTGCAGGAATTCCGGGGATGACGCCAACTGAAGAAAAGTGAGTGGCTTTTTTGTTGTTGTTGTTTTGTTTTTTTGTGATCAAGTAGAGTGAACTCTTCATTTTTGGTAATAAAGCTAACCCATATTCCTAGATTATTCATCTTGTTTAATTCCTTTGTTCACTTTAAATTTCCCTCTGCACATATAATGTAAACTGAAAAGGTGGCTGCATAAATCCAAACCATGAATTGCTTTCTCTTCCCCTTGCCAGAGAAAGCTGAGAATGAACAGAGTTTAGAAGGAAAGGTGAAAGAATTGCCAGGGCTGATCCCGTGGTCTCCATCAGCCTGTGATGATGTCCGTGGTCGCCCCAGAATGAGGTGCTGCCAAAGTGGGTAGTTCTCCAGAGTTGAAGTCGGACGTTCCTTGTGTAGCTTTCTTACTCGGTTTGAAGTGTCAGGAATTCTCAAAATTCCCAGAAAAATCTGTATCTAAATGTAACTATAGAAGTATAGCAAGAAGGCAAATATAATTGAGTTTGGGATTTTGCAGTCATTTAAATCGTGAACATTTGCTCTTACCTGTTGACATAGTTAATTCAGCCAGCTGTGGTTTCTCTGACTTTTTCAAGTTAAGTTGAGTGTGCTGTTAAATGTCGTTCTGTCTGTTATCAGAGAGGGCAATCTCCCAGACATCGTGAACAGCGGGAGTCTGCACGAGTTCCTGGCTGCTCTGCATGAGCGGTACGGGCCTGTGGCCTCTTTCTGGTTTGGCAGGCGCCTCGTGGTGAGCCTGGGCACTGTCGCGGCGCTGCAGCAGCACGTCAGCCCCAACAGGACATGTAAGTCCCGCTTTCTATTGGTTGAGCCTTATCTTTGAGGAATGAATGTCTAAAAGGAATAAGTAAGATTTATTGAATGCTTCATACTACATAGACGCTATGCTCTGGTCTTCATTTTACCTCATTTAAGACAATGTTGTAGAATTTTATTTTTTTAAATTTTATTTTATGGGTCCTTTTTTTTTTTTTTTTTTTTT
>PVJO010025311.1:0-11413 GCA_004026905.1 Hystrix cristata | reverse complement strand
CAGGAAAAATCTAAAAAGAACATCAATAAGGAAAAACCCTGTACCAGTGTGCAGTGGTGGCGAACCCATGGCACGCATGTTATTTGTATTTCCTTTAAGACAAAAGGTGTTAATGTACGAGTCGTTTCTTCTAAACTAAAACCGCACAGGTTTTATTGGCAGTGTGGTCACTTTGTGATAAATAAGTGGGTTTTGAGTTGCACTTTGGGCTCTTGTCTCTGAAGGGTTCACCATCACTGGCATAGTACATTATAAAGCAGATTAATTTAAAGAATCTTGTTCTGTGATAGGATTGGACAGATTGATGGAGTGTGGTAGGCAGGTAAGTCAGAAGACAAAAGCTATTCGATATATAGTTAAAATAGCAGGGTTTTTGTTCTGTTTTGTTTTGTTTGTCTTTCTTTGACGGCCTTATTTTACACATCATAATGTCCTCCAGGTTATTTCTTCTCGAAAACGACAGAATTTCTTCTTTTCTACAGCTGAGTATTAGTCAGTTATATTTATGTGTCTCATGCTCATTTTTTCTTAAAGATAGTATTTTATAATAAGAATAAAAGATAGGGGTTGGAGATTTAGCTCAGGCAGTAGAGCGCTTGCCTAGCAAGTGCAAGGCCCTGAGCACCCACAAACAAAAACAAAAACAGAACAAAAAAAGATAATATTTTTGGGAAAACTAGTTAGATATTTAAAAAAATTAGTCCTTGCCTTATCATTTATATCAAATTCCAAATGATTAGAAATATGAAGTCATTTATAGAAGAAAACATGGTTAAATATTACCCTTTTTTTTGGCAGCAAGGAACATAGATACATCCTTTCCTACAATAACACAAGACCCAAAGCCAGGCATGGTGGCATGTGCCTGCGATCACAGCACTCAGGAGGCTGAGGCAGGAAGATTGCCACGAGTTTAAGTCCAATGTGGGCTACATAGTGAGTTCAGGGCCGGCCTGACTACATAGCAAGACCCTGTCTCAAAAAAAAGGAATAAAAAAAAAAAGATGATATCTATGAGTCAGAAAGTCTAACATGAATAAATATGTCTGCCTAAAAATGACAATTTTCAGTACAATTTTTAAAAACCTTAAAAAAGAAGAGATGGGAAATGCTGGCCATACTTCATACATGTAGTATGTGGTAATCAATTATTATATTTCTGTTAAATAAAAAGGCACTATGAAAAAGTTGAAAAGAGAAATGGGAGGCGGGCACAGTGGCACTTGCCTGTAATCCCAGCACTGGGAGGCTGAGGCAGGAGGATCGTAAGTTTAAGGCCCACCTGGTCCACACAGTGAGACTATCACAAAACACCAAAAGAAACAAACCAGCGAACCAACTAGTAAGAAACAAGAAAACTATTTCACACACAGCATAAAAACTCATAAGAAACCAAAACAGGTGGGCGTGGTGGTGCACACCTGTAATCTCAGCATTTGAGAGGCTGAGGCGGGAGGATTGAAATGTGTTTGAGGCCAGCCTGACTACATAGTGAATTCAAGGCTAGCATGAACTACGTAGTAAGGCCCTGTCTCAAAAATACCAAAAAAAAAAAAAATTAGATTAAATTTTAAAAAAAGCAAAACAAAATGCTCTTGTAGAAGAATGGACAAAACCAAAGTAATTAAAAAAGTAGAAATACAAATGGCCAGTAAATAAATGAAAAGATTTCAAGTTCATTCATAATCAGCTGGGAACAAATAAAAATGAGATTTTCACTGATTAAAAGCAGTGGAAGCTGGGCATGGTGGTGCATGCCTGTAGTTCCAGCACTCAGGAGGCTGAGGCAGGAAGATCACCTTGAGTTCGAGGCCAGCCTGGGATACATAGTGAGACCCTGTCTCATAAAACAAACAAACAGAAGAAAAATGCAGGTGAAAGTAATGGTGGGTGAGGGCACAGGGAAGCACAGGGTGTAAATGTTATATAAACCTTCTGGAAAAACGCTTGACAGTGACCTTTGACTTAGTCATATCACAGGGAATTCATCCAGAAGATGATAATCACATAAATGAGAAATAGATCTTATTAGCATTATTTACAATAGAAATCTGAAGGAACTCAAATATTTGCCAACGGCTGAATAAAAGAATATTTTCAAACCTTAATATTATAACATAGACTTAGTTTGTTTATCAATGAGTTGGGTAGCAGTTTTTATAGGCCTGCACTATTACACACCTATTACCTCATTTAATCCAAAATACAACAATTTTATGGAGTAGGCATTGAGTGTTCCTACTTACAGAAGAGAAAACTGAGGCACGAGGTAAGACCACACCACTCGTTAGGATAGAGACGGCTCGGTTTTGCTAATCTGAATGAAGGCTGTACTGTGATTTCACACACTAGGAGCTGAGCAGACGCGGAACCAGACTCACTTGCTGCTGCGGCGTCTGTCCGGCAAGGCCAGAGGTGGGGAGGCAGCAAGTGCTCCCTAAGCCACTGCCCTAGCGAGCTGAGAGAGGTGCTCTGGGATCCTCGCGAAACCCAACACATTGTTTTTGCTGTCTTTTTGTTGAGAAATGATGGCAGCTGTTTAAAAAAAAATCTCTAAAATGTTAACAGTGAGTATCTCTGCAGTGAGATTTAGGATGAATTTTACTTCTTTGTATTTTTTTTTTTCACTGTTTGAATTGCCTACTGTGTGCATGTGTATGAAAACAATATAGTCAAAACTTCAAGAAGAAGAATGAAGGAGAAAATTTTGAACTCAGCTGATTTTGACTGTAATGCTCAACAGTCACAAACTTGCCCATTTTGTGTTAATATGTACTGATCAGTGAAATGGACTTTTTTTTTAAACCAAAGACATTGTAGTCACTTAGGTAGAAAATTTATGCCAGTATTAATGACTTACAATGGAACTTCCAGTCAGGTTATTATATTCTTGCCAGTTTTCCTTGACACATGAAGTGTCTGAATTTAGAAGAGACTATTGTGGAAAAAGATCGCCGTGATCTCGGCTGTCATCTCATTGGTTACTCTTCCTGATCTTTGGGTTTTTTTTTTTTTTTTTTGAGGGAGGTGTTTTGTTGCTGTGGTCGTTGTTTTTTGTGGTTTTTTTGTGGGTTTTTATTTTTAGAATGGGTCTGGCTGTGTAGTTCAGTCTGGCTCTGTGCAGTAGAGCAGTCGAGGGGCAAATCAGAGGGAGAGGCATGTTGAAGGACCTGGAGTCCACACTGAAATTGGATACAGGAGTAGCTGGGGATCTGAGAAGGAAATCAGATGCCAGGTCCCAGCTACTCTGTATTTTTATTAGCAATGTGATGCAAATGCAATCTCAGGCAAACACGTAGGCTGATCATTAATTTCTGAGTGAAACGCTAAGCTATCTGTAAATATCAGTAAGTTCAAAAGCAACATGTAGCCTCCCAGTTAATAAGACACATATAAGTATAGCACATAGCTTGTAGTAAGTGAGGAACCTCTTTTCCACACAGTCTGTAAGAAATCAGTAACTCCTGGAACAATACACAGAAGAGTCCTTGTGCACAGGACACTTTTCTCCTCACCTGACCTGGTCTGCCGAGTCAGCTGGGTGTATGATTCTTGGAGTCACAGCTCTGTGTAGCCTGGTCTGCAATAGCTTTGAACTCACTAAGGAGCCCAGGCTGGCCTGAACTATCAGTGATCCTCCTGTCTCGGCTTCCCAAGTACTGGGATTACAGGTGTGTGCCACCATGCCTGCTAGTGACTGTCTTTCAGTGATTATTTTGACTTAGAAATGTTGACTTTGTTTCAGCGGACCCTTTTGAAACCATGCTAAAGTCGTTGCTAAGGTACCAGTCTGGCGGGAGTGGGGCTGAGAACCACATGAGGAAGAAGCTGTGTGCCAGTGGTGTGACTGAGGCTCTGCGGAGTAATTTTGTGCTCCTGAGAAAGGTAAGGCACTGAGTTGTTTGGTCTGGTGTTCTGCAGTGTTGGGTAATGGTAGATTTAAAAAATTTTGGTATGCCATCTTTGCCACTCTCCCTGTATCTCTAAGCTGTTTTTTTTTCCCCCTGAAATTTTAAAAGAAAAGAAAAGAAACACCAAAAACCCATACACTCAAAAAAGAAAATAACATTCTGAATTGTAGACTCACTCTGTAAGGATTCGTTTTATTGTTTTGTTTCTCTTTTTTTTTTTTTGTGGTACTGGGGATGGAACGCAGGGCCCCCCACATGCTAGGCAAGTGCTCTACACTAAGTTACATCATCAGCCTCTCCAGGGAACTGGAATGATGGGAAGAGAGAGGCCAGAACTTTTCTGTGTTGGTTGATTTGTCCATTATTATCAGGCCAGACTTTTTTTTTTTTTGACAAGCGTCTCACTTCGTAGTGCAGGCTAGCCTTGAACTCAGTGTGTAGCCCAGGATAGCTTCAAACCCATGGTGATCCTCCTGCCTCAGCCTCCCAAGTGCTGGGATTACAGGCATGTGCCATCACGCCTGGCTCAGGCCAGACTCTTAAGCCAGTCTCCCAAAATGTGATTGGCGCTCACTTGAAACAGTTCCTCTGATTGCAGTACTGATTACAGGGCTTCTCCTTGTCCTTGCCGAATCACTGGAAAGGTCTGGCATTTTGAAGAAGCTCCACAGATGATTTACAGTGTCTAATTTACAACAGTGCTGATCCACACCGTTTGTTTTGGTCCCTAAAGATCCCAGGTTGAGCCTGTGTCCCTGATAGTCCTCTGTGTCCCCCCAGGGCTGGTCCAAACCTTCACCCATGTTCCAGTATCGCCAGTCACACTCAACCTCTTTGCTTGTGTAGATGTCCTTACCGCCTGCCTTACTGATATTAGAGTCCCTACCACTTAAACTTCCTCCACCACCAACTCTGTCCATCTCAGTCCTTTGCTCCTTCTCCTGATTGTAAATCCTTTATTTTTCTAGATGGGGTCTCACTATGCAGTTCAGCTGGCCTCAAACTCATTGTGTAACCCAGGCTTGCCTTGATCTTGCAGCAGTTCTCTGCCTCTGCTTCCTGAGTGCTGGGATTACAGTGTGTACCACCATGCCTGGCCTGATCTTAACTCTTACAGAATCGTTTCTCCTCCTCCTTCTTTTTGTTTTGTTTATTTGCAGTGCTGGGATTGAACTCAGGACCTCACATAAGCTAGGAAAGTGCTCTACTACTAAGCTGTTCCCCTGACTCTAAGAATCCTTCCTTCTATCCAAAGCTAACCTGGTTTATCTGTGCTCTTTTAAGGGGCATAAGAATGGAAATAAAAAGCCCATCACCTACTTTTCTACTGTAAATGTGTACTTCAGCATTATAGTAGCCAGCCAAGGTCTCAGTAGCTGTTCTTGGGGGATACAAGAAGCAATCTTTGTGTGTAACCACTTAGACAAATGGCAAGGTGTATGCACCTGTGTGCAAAAATGAAAAAAAAACAGGATTTATATTGTGTTCCAGGTAAGAAGTGTTGGGGTTGTCTACCTGGGCATTATAGTGGGTAAAATATACCCACACTATTCTGCACACATGTCCTGGACCATCCTGGGATGTGGGTGTGGCTCACAGTAGCTGGGTGTGAGGAAAGCAGGAACCCATCTGTGCCTTCACACGCTTGCCAGGTGAAGGCCAGGTGTGTATAGGAGCTCCAAAGCAGCAACAGGTGTGCATTTAGAATCTGATGTTGGCCACGTGAGCCAAAGTTCCTGTGACAGTGAAATGAGCAAGAATCAATACAGACAGACACAGGGAATGACCTCCTGATTCAGATGATGATGGAAACAGCAGTGTTAGTACATATTGGACTAGTCAAAATGGTACAAAATGGTCACGTAACCAAATGGAACAATGCAATGTTAGAACTACATCTGAAAATATAGTGAGGATCTTGGCAGAGTGAAACCTATTGGATGGGATGCCAGCACTGCCACTCAATGTTGGAAATTGTAACAGATGAAACGCCACAAGATGACGTGAAATACACAAATGATGGAATGCAAGTTAAACATTCTGTATGTACCAATAGCCATACTAAAAAATGTGTTTATTATGGCACCTCACAAGCCGAGCTGAAAGCATTCATATGTTTGCTGCTCCTTTAGCAGAGCTTTATCTTGCTAAAATCACAAGAATGTAAAAGACTTATGTATGTAAAAGACTTATGGGTATGGGCTTCAGTTTGTAGAGTAACAATGACACTGAGGAGATTTGGTTTCCTTCAGAATTGCCTGAGGTCTGATGACTAAAGCACCCACCAAGGAAAAAAAAAAGCACCCACCAAGAAAGAAAAATAACTGATAATCTGGCTGCTGTCCACGCACTGTTTAAACAATTTGTGAGTAATTGTCAAGAAATTCACATACCATCTAAATACATGACTATTGATGAACACCAAGCAGCATTTCATGGCTGCTGTAGCTTTAGGTTATATATGCCAAAAAAAACCCCTTCAAAATATGGCAGAAAAATGTATGCCCCTGTAGACACGAAGACATTATGCTTCCAGTTTAGAAGTTTATCCAGAACTCAGCCACCAGACCCTTATTCATATAGTAATAAAATAAATGATGTTGTGAAAAAACTTGTTGCTCCCATCTTTAAAACTAATCAGAATGTGACATTTGACAGTTGGTTTACCAGTTTCCAACTGATGTTACATTTACTAACAGAGCACAAGTTGATCAAAGTATTAACTGTACATAAAAACAAAGCTGACATTCAAAGTGAAATGTTTGCAATTTCAAAACAGAATTGTATAGTACAATCTTTGGATTTCAGAAAGATATAACACTGGCCTCGTATATGGCAAAGAAAAACAAACTGCTACTGCTGATGTCAACATTGCACCATGATGGAAATATTGACAGGAAACTCCACAAAACTGAAGCCCGCGATGGTGACTTTCTACAATGAAACCAAAGGTGGTTCATCAGATGTTGCTGATGAACTAGGCGGCAACTGCGATGTCACTCGCGATGGTTGTGTTTTACTAGATCCTGAACATGTCTGGGATAAATAGATTGATAGTTTACAAAGAAAATACTAAGTGCACAAGAAAACTAAGCAAAGAAATTGTGGAGCACCGTGGAGAGCTGACAGGTGAAGAGGCAGGCCCAGCACCACAAAGACCCACTACAACAACAGGAGAAAAGAAAAGGTGTCAGCTGCGCCCAACAAAAAAGACGGGAAAATAAAACACAAGTTCTGTCAGTGAAAGACGTGTGACTGGAACACGCAGTTTTCATGTGTGAAGACGGCTTTCGGGGTGACAGTTGAAGTGAAGATTATTTCTGTGGTAGACTTCTGTTTGTATTTACATTGTAGTTCACACAGGAATACATTTCCGATGTTGTCTTTTAGGTTTTGTAAGTAAGTACACAGCTGACATGAAAGTGTTGATGTTTATGCTAAATGTGCAATATGTATAAAATACGTAATACTTTATTTTAATGATATTTTATGTTCCCATTCACTGCACACTGTATAATATAATAAGAACTTCCTGGCAAAACAGCAAGACCAGAGAGATGTCAAATATATTCTATAAAAAGGCAGAAAAGCAAAACATGTGCTGTTGATGTGAGTGATACGTGCAGACAGAACGTGCCGTTGTCATGTGTGAAGACGGCATGAGGTGTGACAGTTGAAGTAAAGATTATTTTTGCTGTAGAGTTTATTGGTATTTTCATTTTAGTTCATATAAGAATTTATTTCTGTTATTTTTTAACTTTGTATACCAAAAAACAGTTGAAGTTGAAAATTTTGATGCTTTTTTATAAACACTCAATAAATATAAAAAATTCAATATTTTATTTTTTGATTTTTTTCCTGTTAAATACTCATTGTTTAATAAAACTCATAAAATTAAAATTAATAATTTATCAACTGAAATATTATAAATTATAAACAAGGGTATCATATACCCATGATTTTCTGCCTTTGTACACAAAATTAGGGTTATGCCCCCAATAATGTAATTTATAAAAGTAATATGTGGTGGGGTGTAATAATGCATGTCTATCATTCCAGCTGTGCAGGAAGCTGAGGCAGGAGGATTGAAAGTTCAAGGCCAACAAAAGTAATAATATGGTTGCTATATAAAACGTGGAATATCTAGCAATATAAAGAAATCACCCATAATTTCACTGTACATAAAATATATTAATATAGATTATTGAGCTCATAATGTATACACAACTTTTGGTGGTGTTGTTTTTGTTTTTGTTTTGGTGCTGGGGCTGGAACTCAGGGCCTTGTGCTTGCTGGGCAGGTGCTCTAACCACTGAGCTAAATCCCCGTCCCAATTTTTGGGGGCTTTGTTTTGTTAATTTTTTGAGATAATGTCACTGTGTAGTCCAGGCTGGCCTCAAACTCATAGTGATCCTCCTGCCTCAGCCTTCCAGGTACTGTGCCAACATGACTGGCTGTGTGTATATATTTTATATGTTTTGCAGTTTTAAAAAACCACAGACATTTTCTCATTTCATTAACATTTTTCAAAATAACTTTAAAATTATGCTTGCTTTTCTCTAGTAATTATTTTACAAAATATGAAAAAAATTTAGAAAAATCCAAAGGGGGGAAAACAATTTAGTGCTGCCTTTAGATATCCATGTTTAACAGTTTAAAATACTTTGTATCATTCCAGTGTTTTCTGTGCATAGAATTTTACTGTAATTGGCATTATACTGTCTCCATGAAGTCTCTTTCGTTTTGTTTTTTTTGGTGCTGGGGAGCGAACTCAGGATCTTGTGCTTACTAGGCAGGCACTCTGACCACTGAGCTAAGTCCCCAGCTCTGTTTCTTTTGTTTTTGAGACAGGATCTTGCTGAGTTGCCCAGGCTGGCCTTGAATTTGCGATCTTTCTGCCTCAGCCTTCTAAGCAGCTGGGATTATAGACATATGGCATGAAGACCGCACACTCTGCATTTTTTAAAACATATCATTGTATTATAAACATTGTGCTAACAGTATTCTTTGAAAATTGTTTGAAATGAATCTGAACGATCAGTTTTGCCTCCCGAATGGCTTTCAAAATAGGTCTGCTCTTTTCTACCAGTACTGCTATCAGTGTAGTTCAAATTTCTACAGTCTTTCCTAGTTGTTTCTTTCCGTCTGTCCTCCTCTCCATCTTTCTCTCACCCTCTGCAGTACTTCAACCTTTTTCCCCACTTTGATGCTGGAAATCGAACCTATGGACTCACACATGTGAGGAGAGTGCTTTGCGCTGAGCCAGACCCCGACTCTGAACTTTTTTATGATGTGGACTCCTTGGCAGTTTGGTGAAACCTTTGAACTCCTGAAAATAACACTTTTTTTTTTTTTTTTTTTTTGAGACAGGGTCTTGCTGTAGAGTCCAGGCTGGCCTTGAACTCGCAGCGATCCTCCTGCCCTAGCCTCCCAAGTGCTGGGATTACAGGTGTGTGCCACCACACCCGGCTTGAGAGTAACATTTAAAAAAAATTTTTATTTTTGGGTACATTTTGGATGTACATAATGATAACCTTCATCATAGGGAATTTAAATTAATGGAAACATGATTATAAGTGCTTATGGAAACTGATTTTAGATAACATTCTATGTGGTTGGGGGGAAAAAGATAAAAGAAATGAAAGAATAACGTTTTTAAATGCCTAGCTACAAAATCAACCAATATAGTTATTAAAATATTGACTAATGCATTTCCTTTTTTGTCTTAGTCACGTTAATGTCACTGGGACAAAATACCTGACACCCACAAGTTAAAAGAGGAAAACTTTATTTGGGCTCATGGTTTTTCAGGGATTCTGTGCATAGTTGACTGGCTCTAAGGAGGAAGGGCATTGTGGGAAAGTGGTGGAAAAAGCTGCTCACACCATGGCAGCCAGGAGCATGGCTGCAGAGGCCTCTCCCTGAGTGCTGGGAGTCCCAGGGAATCAGTGTCCTAGGCGGCCCTTTGTAGCAGGGTCCCCTGGGTCTCTTTTCAAGGAAAGCTTATAGTTTTGCACCTCTGGGCCTGGGCATGGAGTCTTGGTGATCCCTGAGATGCCCTCAAGGGATCTTTCCTATTGTCTGGATGCGATCCCTGGCTGTTTTTAATGCTAATCTGTTCAGCAACCAACTCTCCATGGCTCCAGCTTTGCAGGGTCCTTTTCAATCTGAATATTTTTTACATCTTTTGCTTCTAATACCTGCTTCTGACTCTCACTGTAAATCTGGCTAAAATCAGTGGACTTCCTTGGGATTTCTTTCACCAGATTAATTAGTCCACCACCTTCAGTTTCAGTCTCCTACACAATCTCAGGACATGAGCATTAATGTATACAAAATTCGCGCCAGAGCATAATTTATGTAGTCTGGAGTCCAACTGCCAGTGGAGTCTTTGTTCCCGACTGAAACCTTTGAGCCTGGTTTTTACAGGCTGGATTGCTGATAGCGTTCTGGTCTTCTGAGCGCTAAGCAGAGTCTCCCACCAAGCTCAGCATACAGCATTCCAGGGCCGCTTGTCCACCCAGGATCTGCAGACCTTTCCAAATTCTTGTCTCAAGCCCATTCCAAAGGCTTCTGAACCACTTGGTCAGGTGGCACCCAGCAGTGACCACACCTGTCTCCTGCCAAAGCCTGTCACAGTCACTTTCCTCATTGCTGGAACAAAGAACCTGACGCAGCTGAAAGGAGAAGTTTGCTTTGGCTCGCAGTTTTTAGAGGATTCACTGCACAGTTGGTTGGCTCTGAGGTGGGGAGGGCACGGTAGAAGGGTCTGGCAGAGTAAAACTGCTCACATCGTGGGAGGAGTGGGAGGAAGAGACGCGCTTCTAGGTCACACCCCGAAGACTCACTCCAAGCAGACTCCCACCCCAAACAGCATGCTCAGCTGCTGAACTCACTCCACTGATGGGCGTAGCACCCCCGAGTCCAGTCACCTCCCCGGAGCCCTGCCTGAGTGCCAGAGTTTTCGAGGATGTTCTAGGTCTAAACTGCAGCATCTTTCACGCAGTTTTACGATTGATGGGCCTGCACCTGTCTCATTTGGAGGGCTACATTGAATACCTTTCTATGCTTAAGTCCATATTCACCTGTGAATGTTTGTACACGCCTCACTCTCACATTACATAGATTAAATAGTGGAAAATGTTGAAGAAATGAAAACAGAATAATGTAATGACCATTTCCTGGTCTTCAAATTTTAATAGTTACTAACTTACAATTTTAAGTTATCTGTGTCCCTGCTTACCTCCCCTGTCTTTTTTGGATTATTTTAAGGCAAATTTCAGACATTATACTAATGAAGACATGATTTTTTTTTTAATTTTTTTATTATTTTTTACCAAGAACATGTATTGGTACATTGCATACATAATGATCATAATCAACATGGTTATTTTGTACCTGTACATGATACATCTTGGTTTTCCCCCCTCTTCCCCCCTTCCCCTCCCCTCCCTTCCATTCACCCACCCCTCCCTATTTGCAATAAGTGTAACTACACTTTA
>PVJO010025310.1:0-22988 GCA_004026905.1 Hystrix cristata | reverse complement strand
AAGCAGGAGAAGGCTGAGGGCTGCTGTGTTTTCATACTTAGGAGAGAAGTCTGAACCCTCAGTAGTTCTGAGGTGAGATTACAATGCAATTCTGGGAAGAATCACATCACCTGGGTCTGTTCCTCTCCTCTCCACTGACGTTTCCCCTGAAAGCCAACCCGTTCCAAGAGGCCCTGCTTTGGGGGCGTGGATGTTTTCTATCTATTTGCTCAGAAATCATCTTGTTCTTTGTTTCATTTCATTGTATAGTATTTATTTTATTATTGTGTACGTCCCTATACTAACTCAAATGCCAATCTTATTTTTCTGAGAGACAACATATTTTCCCTATGATCATTGAATGTTTTCATTTTAAAAACAAAACAATAGACACTTATGTATTCTTGTTTTCATTGAGACTGTGTGTGTTATTCCAGCAAAGAAGCTATAGACATGTATACTTCTACCAACCCACATGTACGACCAAAGAGATTTTCCCAAGCCTTTAAAAAAAAAACCCAAATATACCCTTTGTGTGATCTGGTGTAGTTAAAAAAAGGGTCCAATTTTGCAATGTTTATAGTGGTAAAATTAACTGTGAAATCAGAATTGAGCAAGAGAATTTGAGATCTTTATTTCCCAAGAGATATAACATTCAGTTTGACGTATTTAAATGAGTGCTAGGTAAGCGCCCTTCTCCCTTGGTATGAAAAGAAATCATCCCAACCTCATATGTTATAATTGATGGGTTTGGTTTGGCAATTATGTTTCCCAAGAATAACAGAGTCTGGCTTCCCCGCCTGTCTTTTTTTTCCCCTTGGCAGTTCTTATTCTGGCAAATTTTTTGGAAGTTCTTCTGTAATTCTTGGAGTACACCTTCAGTAATGTGCTCAGATGATTAAGAGACACATCTCGACTAGACAATTTAGTGCGTGTCTGGTAGGATAATCCAGCCTGGCTAGAAGTTATTGGCAAACTACTGTCTTTTACCAGAAAGTAAAGGGAGTGAGCAGGAAATTCTCCAAGAACTTCCCCCAGTCCTCTTATTTTTTTTGAAGTAACAGAGTAAAAGTGATCTTTTGGTGTCTATTTGTACGGTTGTGCTCTTTTACTTTGTCTCACCTTACAATACTAACTAGGACTTCAGTGTGATATTGAATAGGAGTGGTGCGAGTAAACATCCGTGATGTGGTCATAGTACAGTAGGGATATTTTCCCTTTTCTGATGTCCAAGGACCTTTCCTGCTCCTTAAGCCAGAACTAGAGGGGTTCTGTACTCTCTATTTATGCACTGATGCCACTTCAGGTTTTGGACTGCCTGCATTCCAGTTGGGTGACAGCAGAGAGGGAAATTGTTCATTCACTGCCATTTTGGTGACACTTTGATTCTGTCGTTTTCCTCAGTCTACCTTATCTCACTTTACTCTTCGGTTCTTATACAGCTACCTGCCCACTTGTCCTGTCCTAGACATGTTAGCTGCACTCACTGGGAAAGACAAGGTTGGATGTACTTCCTTCATCTTACCTGGAAACAGAAACCTTTGATATTTTTTAAAAGTAAGGGAATTATTTTTCTTTTATATTCCTCAAATTGAGGGAAGAAAATCTTTTAATCATGAGATTAAAAAGTTTCTCCTTTGCATTTTTTTGTGTATTTTTTGAGAAAGCAGGACTTTAGGTATTTATCTATCTCAGTGTTCAAGGCAAAGGAGACTTGCAGAATCTCCTTTATTAAGCCTCAATTTTTCTACCACCTACTTAGGCCCAGACAGACACTCTCCAATGGGCTAATTCTTTCCTTGATTTTCAATTGAATCTTGGACAGTTCTCATTACTGATGTGGTCACTCATAGATTTAAAAAAATTCCTCCAGTCATGTTATTTTAGCAAACCATTTCAGTTCAGCGATTATTATCTATTTATGTCTTAGTTTCTTTGCTCATTCCTGACACAATATACTCAACACCCACAAATTAAAGTAGGAGAGGTTTATTTTAGCTCACAGTCGTAGGGATTTCAATTGGCTGAAATCTGAGTTCGCGCAGAGTGGCATAGCAGAAGGTATCAGAGAGGAGAAATAGTCCCTGGCATGGCAGGCAGGAGAGAGTGAAGCAGCAAGCAGCAGCAGCAGCAAGCCTGCCTTCTTTCTGTCCCTTTATATCCATTCCAGGTTACACACCTATTGATTGGTGCCACCCACACCCAGGGTGGGGTCTCTGTTATCCACAGTTTTAATTCCAATGTCACACCTCTAATCCACATTTACACATCCTAATCTAGCTACCTTCAAAACTCCCCACCTATGACCACATGAGATTTTGGAGGGACATCTAAATTCAAATCATAACAAAATGTTTATAATAATCAAATGATAGCCTCACTTTTTTCTTTCATTTCTTTTTTTGATCAATAAATAAAAAGTATATATACATCATGTATAGCATGAGTATTATACAATTTTCACTAAGTTTATGTGTTTCAAATTCTAATAGGGCCCATCAAAAAAAATTTAAAAAGAATTTTTTGAAAAGGATATTTTTTCTCTATTGCTGTTTCTTCTTGTCTTTGTTTATAATATTTTAAATTGACAAATAGTATTTGTGTGCATTTATGGAACACCGTGTGATGTTTGATATGTGGAGACAACATGGAATGGCTAAGTTAAGCTAATTAATACAGCTTTCCTCAATTTCTTACCATCATTTGTAGTGAGAGCTGTGGGATTTATACGCCTGGCTGTTTTGAAGTATGCACCGCAGTGTTGTTGACTTCGGTCCCCTCTGGCAGCAGATCTCAGACTTCACCCTCCTGGGATCCAGACTGCCCTGGAAGCCCCTCCTTGGGGCCACTCCAGACCAGGTCCCGCGGGGCAGGGGTAGTGTTTCCTCCCCTTTTCCTTCCATGTTTCTTCTCTTTCCACTCACTGGATACTCTTTTGCTTCCCCAGGACTGAAGGGTAGGATTGGAAATGTGAAGTGCTAAGAGTTGGCAAAGGTCTTGCTAGAGTGTGATATTGTCGGCTGACACTAAACTGAGTCTGCTTCCCCGCACTGAAGATTTCTCTCCTGCAGCTCCCTGACAGGTGCATCGCATCCTCACTGACTCAGCATGGGTCTTCCAGACTGGTCCAGTGGCTTTTTGGCTAAAAAAAATTTAAGACTATTCCAGAGCCTCTTTCTATGCCTCTCCACCTGTCTGTGCTGATCAGCTTTCCCCTTGCTGGACAAATCACCCGACATCTGCAATTTAAAGAAAGAGATATTTACTTGGCTCATGAGTTCAGAAGATTGAGTCTGTGGTTGGCTGTTCCAAGGTGGGAATGTCCTGGTGGAAGAATGTAGCCTAATAAACCTGCTTATTCAGGACAGCAGGAAGCAGAGAAGGGGAACAGTGCCAGAGAGGAAGGTGCTGGGGCGCATATAATCCCCAAGGTCAGGCCTCCATGACCCACCCAGACGCACTCAGAATTATGCTGGGCATTCCGCAGTCTGGTCAAGTTGGCAGTCACAGTTGATGTCTTCTCTTCTTATCTCTCTCCTCACATTTGTTCTCCCTGTCTCTCTCCTTCCCTTACTTCTCCTTGTCCCTCTCCTTTCCTTTTTAAGGGTTATTTTATCCCTTGCACCTAGTAAAATGCCTGGAACAAGACTAAATCAAGGGAGCAGGTATTAGATTAAGGTAATAATAAATACATAAATCTCTTAATTTCTGAATTGGCTAGTTGTCCTTGTCCTAGAAAATAAGATTGCTACTACTCCAGTACCATTTCCTGTCCTTAGAGACTCACTTTCACTGAAGCAGTGGACTCCTATGACCATGTCCTTCATACTTCTCCCCTCTACCTTTGCCAATCTGTTGTTTGCAGATGAGAGTCTCCTATATGGCTCATCCTTCTCTCCTGGAACAAAATAAAAATATAACAGAAACAGGCAGAGCTGGAAAAGGTATCAAAAGAGAAAATGAAGTGAGGGAAGGGATTACAAAAAGGAAGCATAATAATTCTTTGCTCTAATCCATTCAAGAAAAGTGTTTGACCTATACCATAACTCTGCCATTAACTAACTTACTTATTTATTTATTTATTTATTTTTGGTGCTGAGGATCGAACTCAAGGCCTTGCGCTTGCGAGACAAGCACTCTAACCACTGAGCTAAATCCCTAGCCCCTGCCATTAACTTTAGAAGGGCATTTTCACATAAAGAGAAGTGAAAGTGTCCCAGGCTTCTGTGAGCAGTCAGCAAACTGTCTGCATGCCATGAGACCATTTTTCTGTATCATTCATCTGTGATTTCTTTCATCTCTGCTGTTGTCTCTTTCCTTCAAAAAGGAAAGTACGTAGAGGACAGAATTTCCAATTAACTTTTGATAAAATATCTTGTTAAATAATAATTTCCTACCTAAGGCACATTAATTGTATGTGTAAGTTTCAGAAAATGACTTCACTGACAGGAGTGGTTAATTCAAAGATTTTTTTCTTTTGGTTTTTACCCATATGTAAAAAGGACCTTCAAAATGCTAGACTACTAAGAATGATTCCAAAGAAGTGCATGGATTTCCTAAAAACTTCCACTCATAATTTTTGCCTAATTTTTTTTTCAAAATGTTTCTTGCATTAGTTTGAACATGAACTTTCAGTAGACATTAGTGTTATGGAGTTTTTGCAATGAGAGAAAATTTCACATGGCTATTCAGGAATGCCCTTCTATGCAGGTTTTGACCCTATTAAGAAAAATGATAAATAGGTTGGATCTCAATCATAAAGTTACACTTCTTTCTGAAAAGAAAAATAAAAAGATAGGAAAGAACAAAACCATTGAAGTTTCCAGAAGACACAATGATCATCTACAGATAAGGTGGAAAAAAAGATAATTTTTGGTGACATGATTTTTGCTTTCTCTGACTTGGAAATTGCATGTCAGTGATGTGATCTTGCTCAGATGAAATGAACAGATATTTCCTGGTTATGAGAATAGACAGAAAATTCTTCGCTAAACTGAGAGAAAGTATAAAATAATGAGGAAAATGTGAGCTCTAGGTCAAGAAAACTGTGGTTGAAATCCCTGTTCCCTTGCTTTCTAGTTTCATGAAGCAAGTGAAAGATTCCCAGGATCTGTGTTTCTTGTGTGGAACAAGTTATGAGGATTGAATCAGAAATGTAAAGCAATTAGAACAGAGCTTGACATATTGTAAGCACTCAACAATGCTAACTACCTTGAGTAATCACAGATGACTGGATTTTATTACAACACACTGGAATTAACCTCCATATTCAGTTAGTATTGCTTGTGTTATAATCAGACAGAAAAGTTTGATATTAGCACTCTGATATTCAAATCATCTGCCTACACAAGATGTCAAGTGATAGTTAATCAGTTTATATCCAATACTTTGGTACAGAAAGACAAGTCATTTATTTATCTCAGAGTACAGAAAACCTGTCTCAAAAAGTACATGTATATGCTGTTGTTTCCAAAATTAGATATCTTCATCATAAAGCCATAATACATGATTTTCTATTGTTCTGAGAGAGGACTGCCAGTTCCTGCCTAGAAGTTCCTAAACTGATATTCTTATGGTGTGCCTATAGAGCTAGAAGTTTGAAATTTCAGTTGTCCATTTATCCATCTGCAGCTTGGGAGCAGACTTGCTACCACAGACAAATGTCAATTCTTCATGTGAGTAACCTCTTGGCCATTCAAGTGTGGTGGCCCTTCATTCAGATATGTGTTTTGATTAGATTGGTTATAAGAAAATGTTAACCTTACTTTCTGCCTGGTTAGTGGTCATATTCGTAACACAGAATATTTGCACTGAACAGATTCCCTGGGGAATGTTCTTTGAACTCTTCGATGACGAAGCACTACTTTCAAAGTCTCATTTGTGATAATATTTATTTAAAATTACATAAGGACATGAGGTCTTCCATATACTTCCATGTTTTTCTTCTTAGGTTCAGCAATGCTTGCAAAAGCTGGACACTAATACTGTACTGTATTGTTCCAAGCCAGTACAGAGCTAATCTTTTTAATTTTTAAATTTTTTTACCAAGAACACATATTGGTACATTGTATACATAATGATCACATTCGTCATGGTTATTTTGTACCTGTACATGGTATATCTTTGTTTCCCCCACTCTTCCCCACCCCTCCCTTCCATTCTCCCACCCTTCCCTATTGGTAGCAAGTTTATTTACATTTTTCCATTTTTTTCCCTTTCTCCTTTCTTTTCTTTATCCCTTCCTTCTTTTCCCCTTCTCCCTTTGTAGTTCTCCTCTCTTTTGAATATTATCTTTCTTTTACATAATATCTATGATACCTCGTTGTCCTTATTTACATTTATTGCTTCTCATATCAGAGAAACAATTCGATGTGTACTCATGAGTGTCTGATTTATTTTACTTAAGAATATGTTCTCAATGTAGGCTGGTCCAGCCACTGTGGAAATCAGTGTGGAGATTCCTCAGAAAACTAGGACTAGAAGTTCCATTTGACCCAGCTATTCCTTGGTGTCTTAGTTAGGTTTTCTCTCGTTGCTGGGACAAAATAACCAACACCTAAAGTTAGAGGAAGAAAGGTTTATTTGGCTCACAGATTGTAGAGGTTTCAGTCCACAATCAGCTGGGTCCGAGGCAGGGTGGCAGGCAGACAGGCAGAACACAGCCAGGTAAGCAAGGAATGCAAGCAAGCAGCTAACCAGCTTCTTCCTGTATTTTATATCTTATCCAGGCAACCTGTCTTTAGGGTGGGCAGTACTCCCACCCTTAATCCTAATACCCTTAATCTTAGTGTCACATCCTTGATCCCAGCAGAACCATGCCAAACCGATCAGTGGATTAATTTAATCACACACTGTAGATCCAGCTACCTCTTGCCACATGAGGCTTTGGGGGGACATCTAGACACAAACCGTAACACTTGGCTTGATATCATCCCAGAAGAATTAAAAACATTGTACCACAGCAACATATGTGCAACCATGTTCATAGCAACACAGTTTGTAATTGCTAAGTCTTGGAAACAGCCCAAATGCACAACACTAAGGAATGACTAAAGAAGTTGAGGTTTTTCTACACAATGGAGTACTACTCTGCCACAAAAAAGGATAAACTAGAGACATTTGTAGGTAAATGGATGCACCTAGAGCTAATCTCATTAAAGTGCATTTCAGCATTGTGCCAAGAGTTAATATTGAAGAGCCATAAATATTTATCAAAAGTCATCAAAGTATCTACTGAATTGTTGAAGACATTGTATATTACATATAGGAGATCACTGGAGAAATTATTCTCAGAAAATATAGTTACTCCATTAAAACAGATCTTTTAAAAATGTTTTTATTCTGGTTCCTTTTTGGCATTGGCCACTAGGCATCTTGTTGTTTCTAACAACTTTTTTCTTTTCCTTTTTTGTATGTGTGAAGTAGTGGAGATTGAGCACAGGACCTTATGCAAGTTAGGCAAATGCTCTCCCAGTATGCTACATTCACAGTGCTTGTTTTGAGTCAGAGCCTCCCTCAGTGGCCCAGGCCAGGCTTGACTCTCGCTCCCCCTGCCCTGCCCTCACTAGCGAGTGGCTGGGATACAGGCGTGTGCCACCGTGCCCGGCTTTCTCGTGCCTGTCAGGGTTTGTCTTCCTCCCTCTGTGCTTCCTTTCCTCCTCCGACAACACGTCATATTCAGAGAAGTAATTTACCTTATGAGACATCTCATCTGGATGGTGTCCTGAAATCAGAGCATCATTCTTTTTTATTCTGAAGGTTTCTGATGATTGTTTTTCTTGCCATTAGTATTTTATTATTTGTAGTGGGATTGTTTCTTTGGTGGTTTCCTCCCATGCTCACATATATTTTGAGAGTCACTAGGTGGTAAGCTGCTTAGATCTGCCGGCTTGCTTCTGCACCCCTTACACGTCCCTTTCCATGTGTTAGTATAGGTATATTAGAGAACAGAAACTCCCTAATGGTCTGCATTTCAGTACCTGTTGATTAATAACAAACCACCCAAAGTTTCAGTAGTGAAAACAACCATTCTAGTCTGTGCTGATTTTGGAGGTCAGGAATGGAGCAGCTTGACTTCGTGGTTGGTCTCTCATCCCTGAGCTGTCAGCCAGACAGCTGGGGGGTGTATGTCCAAGATGGCATCTCCCTTCATGAACCTCATTGCTCCTCGACCCAGCTCTGTCTTCACAGTTTCAGCCAGGGCCTTTCCATGTAGCTCTGTTATGTTGAGGCGATTACTGAGTCCCTACTCTTCTACTGGCTGCAGTGGTCACAAGTCCTCCAAGATTCAAGGCAGAGGAGAGTAGACACCAGCCTTTGACAGGAAAGGGACAAGACCACAAGTCAGGATAGTTTGCAGGGTGGGAGTCGAGGTCATCTTTGAAAAGCATAATCTGATTCAATCTGTAGAAGAAATTTAGTGGTTTTATTTTAAAATATACCATATATACATTGAAGTATCAAATATTAGACTGTCTAAATGAGTGCCATTAACAACACACACACACACACACACACACACCAACATTTCATTAAGAGGAAATGTGCAATTAGGTTCTGGTTTGCGCCTAACTTGATGACTATGAAATGAGTACCATCATGTTATGGTGGACTGTCCTTTGATTTAGTTGAATGCAATAATCATGAATTTTATCGCAGAAGCTCTTGCTGTGTTAAATGTAGTCATAACACCATACAGCACTGTGTTTGTTCCTTTGCAAATGTCCCAGAATTTAGTTTGAAGTCTACCTAATTAAAAAGTTCTAATGACTTCCTTTTAGTTCTTCCATTTCAAATGTCATCAACCCTAATCCAATGGTTTTCTTTTTAAGTCTGCAAATTAATCTTCAAAATAAGTAAGAAATGATTGTATTTTGCTTATTTTTTCACTTATTATTATTAAAAGTCTATTTTACATATATACTATGCTTAAAATGCTTTGTGTGCCATGCAATTTTAAAAGCTACATTTTGATTGTATCAAATAAAATCCTAGTTCCTGAGTTCTGAGAATTCAGAACAATTGTGTGTGTGTGTGTGTACAAGTTCATGTGTGCTAAGACTTGCAGGGATTGCTGTGGTAAGGACACACTCAGAATATTCAGGCTTACAGTTTTAGAGTAAAACATTGATTACTCTCTTGGGTCATATTCCCACCTGCTACACTATATGTCCTTTAAGATCACTTTGATGCTTGCCTCATCTCTTTTCCCCCATCACTACAGCAACAGTAACTGACACCTTTCAGAGTCTGCCTACACATGGCGTACTTCATCCTTGGGGTGAAGTTTCCAAGCAAACGGAGCAACTCTTCCTGCTAAACTACTACTAATACTGGAAATTTAAAGTCAAAACATTCTATTTCAGCTTCCCAGAACCTTAATGAAGACTTTGGCCCCTGGGCTAACTTGGCCCATTGTCTTTTGGGTGAGTCTTGCCATGCCTGAATTAACCCCTTGCACATCCCTATTATTTCCACCTATGAACCTGCAGTCCTTGGAACTACACATGAAGAATCTTTTCCAAAGGTCTTGGAATCAAATACCATTCACTGAAATGTTACTAGATATGGAATAAATCAGAACCATATGAGCTAAATTTCCCTGAAAAACATCTTTGGTTATAAAAATTAAGGGAAAAGTGTTTGGGCAGATGCACCATGGGTGGGGCAAAACTCAAAATGATTTGAAAAATGTATATGCTAATTAAATAAACAAAAAAATATAAACAAATTTAATTTCCTTATTGCCTTGTAAAACTTGTAACACCGTACAAATCTCAGGTCAGTTTGAAGCCAGACTTATAAATCATTTTGAGAGGTTTATGGTTTCCATTTTATGGTTGTCTCACCATTGGAGACAAATAGGTATATAGATAAATACTTCAGAGAATGTATATGACCAATCTGATGTTTGTCAATGGATTAAAAATGCATTAAGTGAAGTAATATGTATTTATAAGACTTATTAGATTTCTGAGTGTTAACTGAAAATTCCATCCAAAACATTTCTTCTATAAGAGGAGTAGTTGATTTGTTCAATTTAAACAATTCCTAAAATATTAAAAAGCTTCAACACGATACACATATGTGAAAAAGGACAAAATTTCTTTATCATTCAAATAAGAAACTTGAAAGAAATTTAGTTGTTCCCCAAACAACTTTTACTTAGTGAAAAGGAAGTATGTGAGGTTCACAATAAACTTCATTGTAATAGTTTTTATTGTTCTTATCTTCCACATTAAAAAAATAAACAAACAAACAAAAAAACTTCTTAAGCAGGTGTGTCCCTGAACCCTACACAATTTAAGCAGAGCCACAAGGATATGGCTTGAGATGGTTAACAAACTTTGGAATACATATATCCTAGCACAGAGCTTAAGACAGTAGAAGGAAGACATTAAAAAAAAAATCAATGGGCCACAAAATATTTGTCAGTGGCTCACATTCTTTAGGATATGTAAATACTACCTGGAAAACTTACTAAAAATAAAGATTGCAGAGACTGCATGGCCCAGCAGTGGTGTAGCCTCTGACTAAAACTCAATGAAAAGAAATTTTTGATAAGGATTCAACTTGATTCTGACAAAGATTATCCACCTACTGTAAATGTGGATTTAGAAGTAAGAAAATTTATTTGAATTCGTATTGTGAAGAAGGACTGACACAATTTTTCCCAAGGTCTGGGGAGACAAGGACACTTACTCTCCCTCACTCAGTGGAAATCATACAACACTATTTTTGGATTTCCAGAAATGCATCTGTTTATTCAATACATATTTAAATGAAAAACATATTCTGAAAAATAAAAACATAAATTCATGCCCTCCTGCATCTTATATTGTAATTGAGGGATGCATTAAATTAAAAAAGGAATAAACAAAATAGTGTTATATTATGTAGTCTAATGTGTCAAAGTTATATACAGAGTGAGTAAAGGGGTAAAATTTTAGAAAGAATAGAGCTAACCAGACTTGAGAAGGTGACATTTGGGTAAACACTGAAATGAGTCTGGGGAACAGGCATAGGAATGGGGATCCTCCAGGATGCCACCCAGACCCAGGAGCAGGGTGGGAAGGAAGCTCGGGGGCATCGCTGTCAGGAAGGGAGTAGAGTTAGCAGGTAGGTGGTGAGGGGAACCAGGGAGGTGTTAGAAGATAAAGACTCTGGCTTCCCCTTCGAGTGAGTGGCACACCCGGCCATTAGAGGGTTTTGAGTGGAGATGAAACAAACACAGAATATTTCCCTCATGAGGAAGTGAAAATTAAAATACCAGTTCAGTGATTCATTCTATAGCATTCACAAATATAGTAATTGTTATTTAGTCCCTTAACAATTACTGTCCAAAGTAGTCAATATTTGCCTCAATTTTCAGAGTTTATAAAGCATGTATATATGGAATATTTTCTTTTGAACACGAAGGAAACGAGAATTTGATCACATTAGAAAAGATATTTGTCACCAATGGATTAAAATGAATTATACCCATCTGTGCTTAGTGACAACTTCCCTTTCCATTTACAAAGATATAAGGTTTCATACATCATATTAATACCTAATAGGTAAGAGTATAAACATTAAGTCAGAATCCCTTAGTTTTCTAAGGTAGAATACCCAAGAAGATGCAAATAAGTCATGGAAAATATCTAGGAATAATAAAATGTTCCTAACCTTTTCAAAATACTGGTGGTTTAGGCATCCATACATTACGTGGATTATATTACACTACGTAGCCACAGGGTGCTTGCTTTTCAGTTTGCTAGGATGCACGTGGGCTCACCGGAGACAGGATGGAACTTCAAACTAATAGGTATGCACTTTTGGGAAGTGTACTCAGTATACCAATGAGAACAGGGACAGAGTTAGGCAAAGAGGGCTCTTACAGATTTTGTTATCTTCCTTGGCAGTATCCTTGGTCTTGCTTTCCTCCCAAACAATGCCGAGTAAACAGGGTGACTAAATTTTTCTGTTAATGAACTGATTTGTCATCTACTACCAGAAAGATGTAGCTCCGAATATTTATTCATGACTGATGTGTATTTTTCCCTAGGCATCAATGCTTGAATTCTTAAATTCCACAATATTTCTGTGTTAAACAAAAATGATATTAAAGATACTGACATATTTCCTAGGTACTTGGATGTTAATGATATTGGGACATACTTAACATTATTCTGGCTCAAGAAATATTAAAATAAAATAATGTTTAACATGATTTTATGAAGGATCATAAGAATCACAAAGAGTGATTATTTGGGGACCAAATACTAAAAATGAAAGATTAGTTTAATTTTCTAGATGAAGAAATGAAGCTAGTTGGCTTTCCAACCACATACGGCTAACCAAGTCAGATCTGGGTCAAGTCTCGTTTATCTCGCTTTCAGCATTGGACTCTGAAATGTTCTACAAGATCACGGCTTTCATAAGAATTGTCGAAGAATTGGTGGATGCAGTCATTCATTATAAAAGTCCTTAGACTAAGGGTAAAGTGACCTCTCCGGCTCCACACATGCATTTAACATAAAATGGGGCTGTGGAATATTAGAATGGGAAGAAACTGTGGAGAAGGCTGCCAGCTCTCATTCTTAGATAAGAAATGTGTTTGGTGATACCTTCATGATCCAGCTGCATCCTGGCTCTAGTTAGTTTCTTTTTTAAGCTGATACTACTTGCAAACCCAGTGCTTTTCTGAGCATTATGGTAGGCTAGATTTGCTTGACATGATTATTTAAATTATGTCAGCTTGTTATCTTCACAGACATAAAATAAAAGGCCCAGGTCTTCTGTTTTTTAAAGTCAGGTTTTCTAGTAGCAATCCTAAAATCCTAACTATGAGCCACATTTACCTCTTAGACAACCAACTATTGGAACATAAACTTCTGGATTAGAAAAATGTAGAACTCAAGGGAAAAGGAGCAACATTTGGTTGCGTTGGCTGGACTTTTTTTTTGCTTCTTTAGTGTTCGAGTGGACAATTTGTGCAATTTCCCTTACTTTGATCTGGGCTCCCCATACTACCAAGATGTAGGCATGGATTACTTGCCCATCCCTCCGCCCACAGACATGGAAAGAAGTCATCCATTGCGAAGTTCCCAGACAGAGAGCCTGCAGTTATGGCTGCTGCTGACTTGGACCCTTGAGAGGAGGCAGCTCCAGCCAGGTCTTCTCCCTACTACCTACCCTGCCAAAGCCCTTGGTCTCACTGCCACCATTGCCTCCGTGATGAAAGTCCCCAGGGTGCCCACTGGTGAGGAGGTTCAAGACACTCATCAGGAATCAGTTAATGGGAAAGAAGAATCTAAGACACAGGTTTCTGTTTTACTTGGAATTATGATAACCACGAAATGGCTCTGGGTATTTTATGAATCAGATTGCTGTCCAATCTGTATATTTTTGAAATTTGGATACACTTAAGTTATTGTACTGTTCTTTGGTAAGAACTGTTTGATGTTCAAAACCTTGAAGCCATTTAGACTACTTTCTTTTCTGCTTTTCAAATAGAAGTTTGCATTTTGTCCACCACAAAGAGTACACAAATGCCAGAAGGTCTGAATTCACTCTGAAAGCCTAAAGCCGCAAACTGATTGGCTTCTAAACTTGGCCAGATCCAGTGTTCAGGCTCCAGACCTGCATAAAACAGGACCAGGTCACATCATAATGAAGCATGGGTGCTTCAGGGAAGATCACCTGGATCCTAGTCTCTTGACTGAAACTTGAAACACATTGCCTCCTCTTCTCAGTCTCAGTTTACTTCATCTTCCAATGTGATAATCAGAGTCTGAACTTCCTCGTACAGCTTCAGTGGAACATTTAGGAACCTGACGTGTAGTAACCAATTTATATGAGTACAGGCGGAGAACTTCCTTGTTGGTAAGATTTACTTTCATTGATTGGATATTTCTTTTTATGTCAATGAAATGATCCTTACTAACATAGGAGACTAAATAAACAATTATACAATATTAAGACTGTTTTTTAAAATCACTGAAAATATCTTGAATGGATATTATGTTATAGTTTCTATCTGACACATAGAAATTCTATTGCCCTTTTCCATTTTTCTCTTTTATATTTAAATTCAAAACTTTTTCCCCGATTTCTACTAATCCCAAACCAACATTTTCCCGTTATTTTCCTTGGTTTCAGCAGCCCTGAGTGGATATCAAGTACCGTTGACACTATTTTAGTTTGATATTAAGAATAACTTTCTGGAGGGAATGTACTAATAGCATTGAGAGATCAAAGGGAGCAAGAAGGGAACTTACAAAGACAGGAAGGCAAGAGGAAGTGAGGATTCAGTCCAGCTATAGAAATCCTTGTAAGTAAGAGGAGGAGGAACCAAATGTAACCTATTCATTAGTGAAGTAGGTGGCAAAGTTTAGGAAGTCACTTGGACCCTGACAATAGACAAGCTGTGAAGGGGTGAGGGTTTTGTGAAAAGCTCAGGATCTGGAAACGTGATTGACTTCAATGTGGCACTGTGTTGGGGTCGGGGCTGACAGCAAGCGTTGAATACTGTATTTCCTTCACAAAGCTGTTAAAGGAAGTGCTTCATGGAAGACCCTGAATAGACATCTGTCAAGCGAATGAATAGATTATAAGTAAATGAATGAACAAATAAATGTTACAGCCAAATAGATGTCAGTAGTAAAATGTAATTAAATTTATACTTGAATTTCAATTTTCATATATGTGCTGCCAAAGTGAGCACTATACTTGAATTCCATGTAGAGAATTTTGTTAGTAGGGTGTTCTGAGACCTACACTATTCTAATACAAATTGCATTTTTAGAAAAGTATGAAACTAAAACACACAATAGCAATAGGGTCTGAAAGGTTTTGGACCCTCCTGAATGGAGGAAAATAAACCACATGGGTTAGTCATCGTCACTCTCACCTGGTGAGACAGAGACAAGTGGAATAATGAGCTGGCCCAATGAAGTATTGCGAGCTACGTTTTCTGTCTTAGGAAGTCCGAGGGGTGCTGGGCAGCCCAGAGGGGCAGATGCTGCAGAGAAAGCAAAAGACCAATGTCCAGTGATCACTCAAAGGGGAAAGTCACTAGACTCAAGGCCCGATGTCCAGATATTGCATGTTAGCAAAGCTTTCATTTAGGTAACATTTAAAACACAGATTATTATGAACAGAACAGGATGGTGGCCTCTCGGGAAGATTTTCTCAAAAAAATTCAGTCACTCCAACTTTCTAACAACTCTAGTTAAACCCCTTAGATGGGGTTTGGCTGACGACTGACAATAACTCTATCATGGCTGTTGAAGGCCCTTACTCCTTGGTTGTAAACTCGGTTCTCCCACACTGGGCATATATGGGGGAGCACGATGGAGATGCTTAACAGTGGAAGGGAGGAAAAGAGGAAGAACTGGGGAGAGAATGAGAAGCTGATCTTCACCAAAGACCTCAGCAAAAGTCCTGGGGAGTTCTGGACGGGGACTGGAGGGGGCATCACATAGGAACTGCTCAAAGTAGATGTGCTCTTCAGCTGAGATGATCCTGCAAGAGGGCTCTTATCGGGCGACCACCTTCTGGGCAGTTCTGCCAGCAGCCAGGGAAATAGATCCCTTGTTTCTGAAGAGGCATCCAGGCAACACCATAGCAGTCCAAAGCGTACTTCCTACATATTTGTTGTGGTTTCCTTTTGATGGCAAAGTAAATGAATAAAGAACTGTGGAAGTAACTTTATTCTACAAGGTGACATTAAATCAGGCAGAATGTTCTGCTTTGCTGGAATTGCCACTCAGTAATCCCAAATGAACATTTAACTGCTATTATTTACCATATTTTATTTTATTAGATGATTTTGTCCAAAATTCTTGTATTTAGTGGACAGTTTGGGAGAAGTTTTAAAAAATCAGATACATAAAATAGGTGATAATTTTTTTTATTTTAGCTGTTCTACTAGAATATGGCATAATGGTAGATATATGCTTTTAAAGAAGACTTTCATTTCTGTGTTTCTACATTGTAAGAGCTTTAGAATGAATTGATTTCATGTCATTATAGGCAGATATCCCAATGTGTACCAGGTTAAAGTGAGCTGGATTCCAAGTTTGTTGGTAACCTGATGTTTAGAACTTTGAGCTGTGTAGATTTGTGTTTAAACTGATTTGTTGTAAGTTTCCTATGTTTATTACTCTATAGTGTAGGAACAGAGGGGCTTGTTTTTATAAAATTCTGAGTTCATGATCTTCGAATGATTATTATGAATAAAGATATTATGAATGAGTTGACCAACTTCATCAGACTAGGTCTTACTTTTCTCGTTGTTGAGACAAAATACCCAATACCCACAAGTGAAGGAAGGAAAGGTTTATTTAGCTCACACCTTGTAGAGGTTTTAGTTCATAGTTGGCTGGGTCCAAGACAGGGTGGCATGGCAGAGGGCATCACAGAGGAGAAATAGTCCATGCCAAGGCAACAGGCAGAAGGCAGCAAGCAAACAACAAGCAACAAACATATCAACCTAGCAGCTCTTTCTGTCCCTTATATTTCATCAAGGCTACCTGCCCTTTGGTCAGATAGCACTCACACCCTTAACCCTAGCACCAACTAATTCCAGCATCACATCCTTGATCCCAGCAGCACACCCTATATCCATCTGCCTCTGAAAAACTCCGCCTATGACCACGTGAGGCTTTGGGGGGATATCTAGACACAAACCACAACAGACTGTATATTTATGTACAGTGGCAGAGCAGAGCAATGTAGGGGGTAGGGTGGGGATAAGAGGATGGGTTTGGGGCAACTAGGAATGCTTCTTTGATTTAATGTCACCTGACACTGACATAGAAATAGCCAAAGGTGGGGACTGAGGAGGAAACCTTGGCAAGAGCAGTCCATACAAGTGAAGCCCTGGGCAGAGGCCCTGTAGAGGAAAGGAGCATATATGGGGGTGGTTTACTACTTCTTCCCTTCAATCTCTGGAGCATAAGCGGTGGCATGGCCTGTGGGTTACCTTCAGTATCTCCTTTAATTTTGATGAAACTGGTATTAATACAATTGATAACCTTTTTTATTTTAAAGTCCTACAAATTTTGAACCTGATACGTAAGTAACTGCTACTGCTTGAGATTTTGGTTAAGGAATGTAGGAAAGCTCAGGAATCTCCTATCCATTTAGCAGACTTTCTACAATTCCGCCACCCAAACCTCACTGGGTTGGCTTTTGAAGGCTTTTTGGTTTTGTGGAGAGCCATGATTTAAAAAGCTGATATGCCAGAGTGGCATAATAATTTAGCAGGAATTTAATTTTCCTACAGATGAGCTAACAGAAAGAACATAGACCTCATGGAAATGAAATAAATGGAGTACCAGGAGCCCTGGGGAGGTGGGAAGGAAGTGGGAAGCTAAGGTCTCAGAGAGGGTCTTTGAAAGTAGAGGAGAAAGTACAAATGGGAGCATTCAGTGCCAGGACTCCCCTTATTTTACCGTGTTGTTTCTCAAGTCATTTTCTAAACATTTTCATCTCCATTATTCACCTTTACCCGCTCATTCTCCTACCCTTCATGTTGGAGCATTGGCACAGAGCGGTGAGGCAATCACAGGAATGTGGACATTCTGACGGGTGAATTTCTCAGGTGTGTTCTGCAAAGAGATTGCAGGCATATCTGTATGGGGTGTGACACTAAGATTTATAGGGTAATGAAGGACTGAACAGCCCTTTACTATCTTTGTGCCTAGACGAAGGCTAAAGAGGAAAATGTACCGAACAGCAAGCCCTAATCTTCTGCATTTCAGCTTCTGGGGTTGGTGAAGTTGATGATTCAGGCACTGTACTCTCCCTGCCTGCGTAATTCAGTACAGTCTCCTAAGCTTACAGCCCTTGGGAAACTCCTGTTTTTTGAACCCAGATCACATATCTTCAACAACATATGATATATTTTAGCATCCGAATATGTTGGTAAGTTGGTAATGGGTAAAAAGATTTGATGATGGAAATCCTAACCAGTTACTAGATTTTGTATGTTTTTGTGGATATAATTCCCCTTTTAGATATAATTGTGGATATAATTCCCCTTTTCTTGAAGTTGTTTTTGGAATTTCCTGTTAACAGTCAATGTTTTGCTGACGTTTTGTTCCCTAGTCTCCCTGTCTCACCACGGGTGACCTAAGGAACTGTGTGACAGAAAGCGTGACGGCGCCTATCTTCTAGCCTGAACATCTCACTCTCTGTCCTCTGGTAGTTCTGTGGCCGATTGTCAGCACTCATTGGAAGACATCAATAAAGGCTTGGTGCTGTGCTTGTTGGAAGCTGCTCCATAACCCTTTGCTGTCGCTGCCCAGTTTGTAGGGACTGCTGCAGAATGCTGCCTAGCTGTTGAAACAGCCCAAGAACTCCTGTGGCAATTGCAATGCCACTCACCTTCTCAGCTCAGGGAGACGTTACTTACATTTATTATTATTTTTTATTGAAATAGAAAAAGATGATTCAGGGACTTTGTGCACTGTTCTGGTTTTTTGATAGATTAATGGGACAAAATTGGAGAAGTTTTAGTAACACCCAAGCCATTTCACCCAGTCAGCAAAATGCAAGCCACAGTAATGGGCCATTATGGTTGGCACCATTGTCTGCTGCTTATTAAGGTGACGAAGCTATGTGAGGTCTGGGGCCACAAAAAGCTTGGAAAACTTCTGTCTCCTCAAAGTGTTTATTTCTAAGAAAAAATTATTAGTCTATATTTTTATGAGATGGAATGGTTTATAGCAAGTTTCATACCTTTAATAAAATGAATAATTCTATGTATGAGGATTCTTATTCTAATTTCTTTAGGTGAGGACATCAAGGCATAGAGAGCTTATGTAGTTATTAAGTGGTAGAGTAAATATTCAAATCTAAATATTTATGTTTAACAAATGATGCTACCTCTATAAAATACTACTTTTAAGGAAGAGAAGCTAGAAGAGAAACTAGGTGCTCTGACAGTAATTAAGAAGTCCAAGAACAAGCAGAGTAAGAAGCCCAGTTGCAGAGAGCTGCCAGTCTGGAGATATTGTCCCTCTGGAGGTTCTGGCTTTCTGAACCCCATAGTCACTGGCAGGCTGCATGAGCTGTGAGACTCAGTGTGAAGGCTAAGGACAGTCCCTGCCCAGTGTCCATCCCCAGAGAAGAGGCCTGGTCACTGTGATGCCTATGCCAGGGTGTGGGGCAAGTCAGGCATGGGAGGCTCCAGGCCAAAGCTCCCTGAGCTTTTTCTGCCTCTGTGGGATGGGTATAACTCTGCGTGGACAGCAGCGAGGAAACAAGAATTTTCCCATCCTCCCTCCAGCACTGCAGTAGGATCTGCTCTGAGAGAGTCCAAACAGGCCTCTGAGTCTAGTCTTGGGTTCCGGACAGCAGCCACCCACTTGTGTGTGTGTTCCTCTAATCTGAAGCCAGATCATTTTGCTAAGTTATTCAAAACATGACAAAGCATATGCGGAAGACATGCTCCCACTAATGGATGTAAAAAGTGGGGAGGACAAAATTGGAATCAGAAAACAGGTGGCCCAGTCTTCTGCTGCTGGTGTTGCTCCTTGTCCTCCTAAATTAGTTTGTTGAAAACCAATCCATTTGTCCTCAGCGCAGGGAGAACTACATGTTTACCTGGCCATATCAAGGGCATGAAAAGAAGCCTCCCTTTGTTTATCTTAAATTGACCTTCCTAGTATTTGGATATGTTAATGCAGATATATCATTGTTTCAAAATCTGATGTTTTCTTTCATCTGTATTTTTTTAAATTTATTTAATATTCTTTAATTAACCTGTAGAGTCTGGTAATTAATGGGCACAAAAGAAATGTGCACAGAGTGAAATTTTATGGCCATAAAATAAGTATGTAGGAGGCCAACCCAACAGAGCAGCAGACGGCCTGCATGTGCGAGACTGGGCATCAGTGGAAGGTGGTCCAACCTTCTCTCTCTGTGAGGCAGGAGGCTGGGATGCGAATGGGTAGAGAGGGACACAAGGGCTGGGGTGCAGGTGGCACATTTAGGGGTACTTCCAGCAGGCACAGTGAAGGAGCATAGGTTGTGAGACAGAGAAGAGAGATGCATGCACAGGGGCTTTCATGAAGAGGCTGCTGCTGCAGGCTGCCTGACTTCCATCCCACTGAGGGCTTTCTTAGAGTCAAGGGTGTGGAGGCTGGGTATTGTTTATCACTTCCTATTTGGATCGATTGAAGGTTGTGCCATGGGTCTTTCGTTGTCCTGCAGTTTTAAGTTGTGTCTTTATTTGGTATGCCTTGCTTCTGTCATTCCTAGAGGAGCCCTCAGTCAAGGTCCAGAGAGGCCCAGGTGAAAACTGTCCACTGGCTGAATTTTCCTGAGGCAGAATATCAGCAGGTGGAGGCCCACTGGGAAAGAACAGGAGTGCTCTGCATCTTTCTGTGGACTCTGTCTCTGTGTGAAGTAGTACCAATAAACTGTCTCTGGAGAGAGGAGGTTTGGTGTGATAGAGACACACGTGGATTCTGGTAGCAGCTCTGGGTTTGTCAGTCCTGTTACTTGCAAACAGGGTGCACTAGTCCATGTTATGCAGCTACCTGGTGCCGGCCCCACCCCATTTGTGTAAAATAAGGATGGTGTATAAAGCCATCTGAGCTGCTTTTGGGTCAACACATGTAAACCATTTGCTATAGTGCCCAGCACAAAATAAGCGCTCAAACACTCCCTTTCTGGCCAAGAAAGAGACCTATGTTGCTTTTTAAAATATTACAAACAGAAATCTAAACTTAAAATAAATCTTAGTGAGTTCTTTCACTAGAAAGCTTTCTTTTATATTCCATAATCAAATTCTACTCTCAGATCTGGGACCTTATACTACATTTTAACATATAATCTACCCAAATTTGAATTTAATTTTTAAGGGTCAAGTTTGTATAAGTGTGCAGTGATAAGAGGACTTGAAAACGCAAGAGTGCTGCTCTTGCCACAGACAGTCTGGATACAATCAGAGCTCCAGATGAACAAAGCCATTGTGGCACTGATTCCCACAGGGAATGAAATATGGCTGTGATTACTACTGATGGGTTATGTGCCCAGCCCTACTCATGATCTTATTTAGTGTTTATATCAAATGTATGGGCAAGTTATTAGCAGCTCAGATGTAGAGACAGGCTCAAAGAGTTGAAGAACTTGCTCAATCTTCCACAACTGGTCATTTGTAGGGCTGGGTGTCTGACACCAACACATACATGCATTTTAACCATTACATGCAGGTGAAAATCTGCAGCAAGCTAAATGTTATCCTTGGGCTGGGGATTTAGCTCAGTGATTAGAGTGCTTGCCATGCAAGCACAAGGGTCTGAGTTCGATCCCCGGCACCACAAAAATAAAAAAAAATATAAAAAAAAAAAGACCTAAATGTTATCCTTCACCAACATCGCTTGAATACTAGCTTTGGACATAACTTCCATAAGCTCACTGCATTATGAATTTTCTGTAAAATGGTCTCTACCCCAAAGTGTTGCTTTGAGGAGTCTGTGAAATTGTCTTAGTATGTTGTAGTTCAGTATTACATAAATTCAATTGTCTAAAAGGATAAAAGTTTTAAAATGAGAGGTTGAGAATCTACGTGAATGAAAATGGTAACAAGGGAATGTAGATTTTAAATTCTTTTATCGTCAATGTAATACTTACATGTTTCTGAATTTCTAATTGCAATTCTTTCCCGGCCTCCTCTTATTGATTCATACCCCACAAATGTGTTTTGAATACTTGCTATACACCATACATGTTTCAGGTACAGGGAATCAGATGGAAGCAGCATGGTGCTGACAGTCAAGTTAGTTAAAACTCTAGGATCACAAAAAACAACTCAAAGATTTTTCTCAACGTAGTGACAGAAAAGTCATGGACGATGTTTTGCTTTTGCCAACTTCTCCTTTGGAAAATATTCTACTCCTTTTACAGCAGAAAAAAAAATGTCAACCAACTCGCAAATTTATTTGCTCTCTACTCGTTATTTAGAAACATTCAATTGTAAGTGATTTGGAATTGGTTTTGACTGTAAGCTGGGCTGCATAAGGAAGCCTGCTCATTTATAGACAGACACCCTGAAGTTCAAGGGAGTCCTTCCCCAAAGCTGGGAAACCATTAAGATTGTTAGCTTTGGCTATAGATAAGCAGAACAAACAAACCATTTCCAAATGGGCACCAGATCTGCCACCTTTGCTGGCCTTTGAAGTTTGAGCAAGTCAGACATGCAGAATCCTGAGAACTTCCCAATGGCGTCACCACTTGTATTTTACTGTCCCTTTTCTCACAGGTGCAGATGACATACTGCTTCTCTGATGGCTGCGAATAACCGTTAATGGTTCCCTGATTGTGTTAATCTTTTTGCTTGCAGATATTTTGTTACTTACCTACCCAACTTTAAATCCAATACGGACCTTGAAATAAATACAGCAATTTTCTTCTCATTCTTAAACAAGCCATTAGTATGTAAGTACAAATAGAGCTTGAAAATGTATTTCTTCTTTTCAGGGGACAGATGTTGGGGTTTTCCTGTTAATTTAAGAAGTGACCGCCCTTCCCCCAGGAAATCCACCTGTCCATAGACATCGTTCATCTCTATCTCTGCTGTTGTCATCCCAAGTTCAGGGCTACACCTGCCAAGGGATGCTGCTCAATACCACACATGGGGCACACCCCAACAGAGAAGATTCTTTAGTGCCACATCTGAGAAAACTTGTGCGTCTAACCTTACTTGAATCTGAAAGCTTTAGGATGTATAATTGTATTCTTTAAAGCTAATTCTGCTAGCCAAGATTTCGGGATTCCTAGTGGCAGGCTAAGGGGTATCTTGCAAATTTCCTTGCTTAGTTCATTAGCAAAGCTGAAGAACCGACATAGTCCATTTAATGATTTTTAATGCTCTAAAATGAAACACACCAAGTTTTGACTATCTTTGGCTCATTTCAGAAGCTCTCTTTCAAGGACTGCCCGTGTATGAATGGGAATGATGGTCTTGTCTATTTGTTGTTTAAGATCTCTCAAGGATTAAACTGGTCTTGGGC
>PVJO010025309.1:0-22965 GCA_004026905.1 Hystrix cristata | reverse complement strand
CTGTGGGGAAAAAGGAACCCTCCTCCACTGTTGGTGGGAATGTAGACTGGTCCAACCACTGTGGAAATCAGTGTGGAGATTCCTCAGAAAACTACAACTAGAGGTTCCATTTGACCCGGCTATTCCTCTGCTTGTTATCTTCCCAGAAGAATTAAAATCATCATATCACAGTGATATATGCACAACCATGTTCATAGCAACACAGTTTGTAATAGCTAAGTCTTGGAAACAACCTAAATGCCCAACAACTAATGAATGGCTAAAAAAGATATGGTTTTTCTACACAATGGAGTACTACACCACCATTAGAAAGGATAAACTAGAGTCATTTGTATGTAAATGGATGTTCCTTGAGAACATACTATTAAGTGAAATAAATCAGACATTTATTAGTACACATCGAATTGTTTCTCTGATATGAGAAACCATAAGTGTAAATAAGGACAAAGGAGTAGAATAGATATTTTCTTTTAAAAAAAAAGCGAGATAGTATTCAAAAGAGAGAACTAAATAGGGAAAAGGGGGATAAAGAAGAAGGTTAAAAGAAAAGTAAGATGAAAGGGGAAAAAATGGTAAAGTGTAGCTACACTTGTTGCAAATAGGGAGGGGTGGGTGAATGGAAGAGAGGGGAGGGGAAGGGTGGAAGAGGGGGGAAAACCAAGATGTATCATGTACAGGTACAAAATAACCATGTTGATTATGATCATTATGTATACGATGTACCAATGCATATTCTTGGTAAAAATAAAAAAAAAATAAAAAAAAAACAAATATAAGACTGTCCTGCAGTTATACTTCATGAGTATATTACTTTCATATTTAAAGACTTACAGACTTTGATTCTTTTAAATCTCTAAACAAGTAAAATATATTGTAGGAAAAATACCTACGAACACAAGCTGCATAGACTTAGCAAGTTATGGAAATGAATTAAACAGCATTATTGACTCTGACTTTGTGTAATTTTAATGCAAACCGTTTGTCCTCTTAGTGTTAATCAACGTTGTGCAACACTTGAAAATGATTTATTAAACACCTTGTAATCTTTCCACCAACTACATACATAGAATGTTTATAAAACCCAGGGAGTCTGATGCAAGATATGTTTATCTTTTATTCCTAGTTAAAACTCAGCCCTTACAAATACTCTTTTGAGTTGATGTATATCTAGAACTAGATCCTCTTTTTTATGGTTGCTTTTTGACTTTTTCCTATAAAGTAAAAATCCTAGCCCTACAACTTTGGTTGAAGTGTATTTTTTCCAAGTTACATAATTCACAGATCTTAGAGTAATTTGATACACAAGAAAACAGTGGGTTTTAATCTCCAATGCCTCCTCTTTTGTTTTTTAGTGTAATGTTCTTGGTAATAATCTCAAAGACCTGGTGGATAAATATCAACACTATGAGGATGCTTCCCGTGGAATTCTGTCTGCACTCCAGGCCTCTGAGGCCCTGGCCAACAAACACTTATTTGAACCTATTGCTGTGGACCCCCAAAATCTACAGAGGCAGATAGAAGAGACTAAGGTAAAAAAAAAGAAAGAAAGAAAAAGGGAGAGAGAAAAAAGAGAGGTTTAGTTCTTCATTAAATCTTACCGAAAGACTTTAGTTTCCTGTACTTCGTGACAGTTTTACCTAAGGTCGAGGCACGAAGGGTGGGAAGGGCACACTTCTCCCTCCACAGGGAGTTCTGACTGCTTTGCCACAGTTTTTTCTGCTGCTTAGCTGCTTTGGCTTTACTATCTGCATTTCACTACCCCCCTCTATGCAGACAAAACCCGGTATTGTCAAGCCATTTAATCTTGTTCAGTTTTTCCTCTTCCATTATGGGTAGACTCTGTGAGAGCAGATATTTTTGTCTGTTGTATTCATTGCTATATTTCTAGCACCTACACTATTATCTGGTCCAAAGTAGTTACTCATGAAATATTGTTCAAGAATTGACCAGTGGAAGAGAAGACAGGATATCGTTGTAATATTCAGAGTTTCTATGGGCCAGGATTGAAGTTCCTGTTGAGTATCCTCATGATTCATAGAAATATAAACGTCACTTATTACCTAGCACAGTTTTCAGAAAGTCTCCCTGTGGGCCGAGGGTGTAGCTGTAGTAGTAAACTGCTTGCCTAGCGTGTCCAAGGCTCTGAGTCCGTGGCCCAGCACCCGCCCGTTCAGAAATGCAAGCGTGGTGTCCTAACCGCATGGTTAGAGGAGTCTCAGTTATATCCACAGTGGTAGAGAAAGTTTCTATTCTATTTTTTTGTTTAAACTATATTTTAAAAAATAAAATACATTTTAAAATTCTTACACTAGGGGAGATAGTTTTAACATATTGTATTCAAATTCAATATGAGCGTAATTTTGATTTTGAAAGTTTCATTTCTATTTCTGTTCTATTTTCTTTTAGCTTATCATCACTGCGGATAGGAAGTAAATGCAATATTGCCAGTTAAAAAACTGCCTTTTAGAGTTTAGTTGCCTGGTAGTTTGGTTTTTTTTTTTTTTTTTTGTGGTGCCGGGGATCGAACTCAGGGCCTTGTGCTTGCAAGGCAAGCACCCTAATCACTGAGCTAAATCCCCAGCCCACCTGATAGTTATGGAATAAAAAAAAAAATTATTGGGCTATTAACAAGGAAAACAGGTACCTTCTGGGTGACCTTGAAGTCAGGTGTTGTGTGAGACCAGTGATGTCTGGCTGGAAGAAATCTGTCTTAGTCACTCTTCTTTTTGCTAGGACAAAATACCTGAGGCCACAATTTAAGGAAGAAGAGGTTTGTTTTGGCTTGTGTTTCAGGCTGTAGTTGGCTGACTCCAAGACAGGATGGCAGGGCAGAGGGGCCTGGTGGAAGAGAGCTGCTCATGGTGCAGTGGACCGGAAGCTGCAACAGGGGAGGAGCCAGGAAGGGTAATGCAGCCTTCTAGGTCATGCCCGCAGTGACCCACCGTGTCAGACCAGATCCCACCTCCTAACAGCAAGTCACCTATACTACCCCATAGTCCAGTCACCTTCTAAAAGCTCACCTTTGAGCACATGAGGCTTTGGGGGCGAGCATCTAGATATAAAGCATAATAAAAGCTAAGTCATAAGTGAGGTAAATGTGGCAGGTGACAGCTAAGCAGAGGGAAGGTTGGTGGAGGGGTTAGTAGCCATCTTAGTTACTTTCCTCGTTGCTGAGACAAAATACGCAGCACCAAAGTTAAAGGAGGAAAGGTTTATTGTAGCTCACAGTTTACAGAGGTTTCAGTTTGTAGTCAGCTGGCTCCAAGGCAGAGTAGCATGGCAGAGGGCATCACAGAGGAGGAACAGTCCATGGCAGGGCAGAATGAGCAAAGCATCGAAATAGCAAAGAAGGAGCAAGTGAGGATAGCAGCCCTCTTTCTGTGCCTTATGTTCTATCCAGGTTACATGCCATTAGGGTGGGTAGTACTCACACCCAGGGTGGGCCTTCCCATTATCCAGATCTAGAACCATGTACCAAACCATCAGTGGACTAATTTAGTAATCACATACCCTTAATCCCAGCAACACCCACTCTAGATCCAGCCACCTCTGTAAAGCCCCATCTGTGACCACATGAGGCTTTGGGGGGACATCTAGACACAAGCCATAACAGAAGCACAGAAGGAGAGGAGGGAAGTGGAGTGGGGATACAAGGGAGGAGGACACTGGGCCTTCCTGGGCTGAAGAATTCACCCCACCAGGGAGACGTCCTGGGCCAGGCTACGTCAGTGTCTCTGGCTGATGTGGCGTCCCCAGAGGTTGCCTCCTTCTTTTCAGTGTACATTCTCTGATCTGTTTGTTACTTGTTTTAATTTTCTTCCTCTTTTCCACAAACATAAGAATAAATCTGTATTTTCAATTCTCACTTGATTATGTGTTCAGGACAGTATGTATGGTGAGGGAAGAGACAATATTGTGATATTGATGGCCATTTTTTGGGGGGTAAGAAGTGCCAAGAGCTTAACATAATTGTTTTTTTTTTTTTTTAACATAATTGTTAAGATCGATTATATTACATTTAATTAAGAAATTAGTGTTTTTAGTATGGAAAAGTGTAAAAAATAGAAATAATACTTTTTAGGTTAGATTAGTGTTAAGGAAGGGATTATATTCTAGATAAAATTAATGAACTCAGAGCAAAAAATGAAAAAGTCAGGAAACTCCAAAAGAATGCTAAGATTTTTGATTAAACTTGATACAGGGATTAATTTTAGAACAGAAAACTTATTTAGTCAGTTTAGTTCTAAAACTTATTTAGAAGAAGACTTCTCCAGTCCTTAAACAGTCAAAGAAATATAAAAAGGAGAGATCCCAAGTGAGAATGAATTCTAATTAAAGCCACAGCCTAATTTTAAAAATTAAATGTGCAGTTGATACTATTTTTGGCATATGTACATATTTTTCTCGCAGATGATCTCTGTGTAGCAAGCATAAAGTTTTATAGGTATTAGGTAGTCTCCACTTCTTTTTTACTAACATTTAAAATTATTTTTCTTTTGGTAATATAAACACTCAAGACTATTACAAGAAAATCAATCTTTTCTATATTTAGCATCCTAACTTCTACTTATATTCTGGGGATGATCAAGGTAATGTTGAGGTGCCCAATTAATTGTTTGAAACACTTCTGTCCACTAGCATATTATTATTAGCATTAATATTTAAAAAAAAACTGTTAGTGGTATTATCAATAGTTTGATACTACTGGGCTACATTGACACTCAAAATCCTCTTCCACAGAAATTACTGATAAAGCAAGATTTCGGCCCACGAAATAACAGGCACAGAAGAGGATTTGGGGACCACTCTTGAGGCCTTGTTTTGGAACCAGCTGTGGGGCCGGATCATGCTGACTGATGATGTCAGGCTTTGAGGCTTCCCTGGTGTCTGGGATGGTGTTAGATTGGAAAAGCTTTACAAACTGGACAAGTACTTAGAACAGGGAGGAGACTAATGTTACCATCTTGTAGTAGTCCCTACAAGGTGGATGTTTCTTTAGTGCTTTAACTGAAATCTATTAAAAATGATACAGGCATCTGTTTGAGTGATTTAATTTGCAGTTCTTTTCCAAAGTAGTGCTGTAGACACCACTTGCATTTAATTATAGCCTGACACGTTAGGAATAAAAACGATCAACTCTTGTCTATAATTATGGGGAACAAAAGCATAGGATGTTTTGAGGAAAAGAAGTAAAAAAAGAGATTCTTCTTTTGTAATCCATTGCTAAGTTTTAAGATACTAGGCAGGGCTGTTTGGTATTGAACCATGATAACTTTTACATATATTTAATCATGCAGTAAACATTTGTGTTCTGGGCCCATTGTTAAGTTCTGTGAAGACACACAGATATTAAAACCCTGTCCCTAGAGAACTCATGTTAAAAAAAAACATGTGTGGGATACCCTTAACTTTATTTCATCTTCTAAATGGATATGCAGTGTAGCCTGGACTTCAGTGTGGTTGTGGATAAAGTTTGTGTCTAGGGAATTTCTTCTACTTTTTTAACTAAACTTCTGGGAGAATTTCTCAAACAGATGCACTCTGCTGTGGCTTCTTTGGCCTCTGGGAACAGATATAGGATCTGGTGTTCTGGTCTCAGATCCCATGTTGGGGACCTACTTTGGTGGGTCTTATATGCTTATGTATACATGGGCTGCCTGTGTGTTACATCATTTCCGTACTATAAAAACTAGTTAAGGAAAAATTTGCCATTGGCTAGAGGCATTTATTTTAAGTAGTATTAATAAATAATTCTGGGGGGCTGGGGATTTAGTTCAGTGGTTAGAGCGCTTGCCTAGCAAGCACAAGGCCCTGAGTTTGATCCCTGGGACAAAAAAAAAAAAATGCTGAACTAGAAGATGCCCTTTTTAGGTTTTATGCTAGATATCTGCATTTATTGTTAATTTACTCATTATTCCAGAAACTTCTAGCAAGGCTTACTATAAAGCAAGCTCAGACCTAGGCATGGAAAATAGAAAGCTGACTGAGGCAAATTCCTAGTTCTCAAGGAGGTTGTAGTTTGATAGAGAGACAGATAAATGCAGTCATGTTCACAGGTTACTTATGGGGCCTTCCAGGAGGAGTACTTAAGCCAACAAGGTGAGGAGAGACCTAGGAAAGACTTCGTAGCTGAGTATTAAAGGCTGAAATAGGAGCAAGGCTGATGAAGGGGGTGCAGTAAGTTACATGAAAATGTTGGTATGTGGAGATGTAAAGGCATCAGGTCTAACAAACAGCTAAGACATAGCTCCTGGGCATTTCTGAAACAGGAAGTAGAGAAAGATCAACGTGAAGGGATAGATTTCGTTTTCTTTATTGTGTTCTCAAATCTTAGCCTTCATTATGTAGGGAAGCTGCTGAACAACTTTAAACAGGAGTGATGTATAGTCACATAGGTATTAAATATATTAGGAGTTCTTCTAGGGGAACCACTGGAGGCAGGAGTAAAGTTAGGAGTCTTTTCAGTAATCCACATGAGGGGTTACAGAGCAGAGTCTGTTTGTATCTCGCAGGTAAAATGACTTGATGGTTGGATTTATGTATGGGAAAAATAGTTTAAGAGGAAGTGAAGCCTGGGAGAAGTCTCAGGTTTGGTGCGTGGGTAATTAGCTAGGGGTCAGAATTACTCTGGGCCCATTTTGACTTCCTTGATGGCTTTCGTTCTCTCTGCCCCTCCCCATCATATAAGTGCAGGTGTCCTTCAGGATTCTTTGCTGTCTCCTTCTGTGGTATTTCTGGACTTTCTCCTGGAATGGTCTTCCCCAACTTCCACTTCTTTATACCTAGTTCCCCTTGTGTTCAGAGTTTTCTCCACTGGCAGTTTTGCTCTTTCATTTTGCATAAAGTCCCAAGAGCACTTTGAAATCATGAACTCCAAAATTGGTTCTCCTTTACTCCTAAGCTTTTTCTCACGTGTGTATACAAATTCTGCTAATTACCTGGGCTGGAAAACCTGGGGCTGTTTCTCTCCTCTCCGCCCCTCGCCCTGCTTCCTGCCCCCTGGAGCAGTGGTGACTGGCAGAACATACAAGACAACGGAAATGTCCCGTCCTCTGCACTCTCCAGTGCGGTAGCCACTAGTCACTGGAAGATACTTAGCACTCGAAGTCTGGCTGGTACAATGGAGGAATTTTAAATTTTATTTTATTTCAGTTTAAAAGTCATGTGTATTTATTTAGTGACTACTGTTTTGAGCAGCACAGCCTTAGGTAACATGACCGAGTTCACGGGACTTCCTAGCTCTGTGACTAGCTCTACTGCCTCTGTCCAGGCAGCCTGGGGAGAGGAATCATCCTCAGCCCCCAGGAGCCCTCCCTGCTTCCTTACTGCTGCGAGTGCTCCTAGCTGGAGTCTCGGCCTTATTTCTTTCCCCTAATTTTCCTCGTGCATTGCTACAAATGTGGCCTTCTTGCAGACCAGTGAGTCCTTAGTGCATCCTCATCCCATACTCAGAAGCCTTGAATAGTTCTCCACTGCTGCCAGATAAAATGTAAACTCCTTAGCCTGACATTTAAGCCCTTCCTACCTTGTCTGTTTATTCACCATATATATATATATCCTGAAGTGGGTTAGGACCCTTTTCTTCTGAGATATTTCCGTCTGTCTTTGTGCCTTAGCACGCTTTCCCTCTCCATTTCTCCAGGCCCAGACCCACACTTTTTTGAGGACCTATCTGGGTGGCACCACCATTGTAGTTGCCTCTACTTCCCTCCCTAGTACTCTTCCACTCATTATTCACTAACTAGTTTACTTACTTACCTTTGACCCTTAACTCTTTCTGCCATAGGCCACAAGACTCCTGGCTGTTTTAGTTTTGTATTTTCACAGAATGTAGCAAGGCTTTTGAAAATTTGTTAGATGTGTAGTAACTTTTCTTGAATTAACAGAAGTAAATATGGCTTAGTATGAAGCCACCACCTACTGATACGGAATTCCTTAATTATTTCTTTACCTGGAGTCAGAAATGGTCCCCGAGGTTTGCTGTGTTGGATTTGGTTTTGGTGATGGTGAGGGTGCTGTGCAGAGCTTGTAAGTAGGGAACTCAGGCTAAATGAGGAGGGCTGTGAGGTCAGGGACCAGGAAAATTACTATGAACCTACACTAGGTGGTTTTTGTCAAGACTATATTGTGTTATCTAGACTGGCTAATGCTGCATTGTAATGGTTTCATTCTGAGAACTGCTGTTTTAGTTACTTTTCTCTCGTTGTTGGGACAGAATACTCGACACCCAAAGTTAGGGGAAGAAAGGTTTATTAGCTCACAGTCTGCAGAGGTTTCAGTCTATAGTCCGCTGGGTCCGAGGCAGGGCGGTGTGGCAGACCGGCAGCGGACCGGCCGCCGCAAAGTAAAGTGAGGAAAATGCAAGGAATGTATGCAAATAAGCAATGCAAACAAGCAGCTAGTTAGCTTCTTCCTGTATCTTTTATCTAGGCTACCTGCCCCCAGGGCAGCCTGCACTCCCACCCCCAATCTCAGTCTCACATCCTTGATCCCAACAGAACCACGCCAAACCGATCAGTGGATCAATTCAGCAATCACACACTCTAGATCCAGCTATCTCTTACCACATGAGGCTTTGGGGGGGACATCTAGGCACAAACCATAACAACTGCAGAGAAAGTTCACATGATGAAAGTTTCTATAATGGAAAATCGACTCTGGCTAGTTTGTTTTATTGTTAATCATTTTTTCCATATTGGAAATCCATTATTTAGTCTTCTTAAGTATAATTGAAAAACTTCTAATCCCATAGGCTCTACAAGGACAGATATCAAGTCAGCAGGTTGCTGTAGAGAAACTGAAAAAAACAGCAGAAGTGCTTTTAGATGCCAGGGGGTCCTTACTTCCAGCCAAGAATGATATTCAGAAGACATTGGGTAAGATATTCAGTGTTTTTGTTTCCTGCCTCACAGGTAAATTCTAAATATCCTAATAGACATGTAGAAAATTATATATTACTTGTGATCTTTCTCTGTGAAATGGAAATGCTGAATGTGGATGTTATTGTGTATTTGTTTGAGTGGATTTGTGAAATAATAACTTCCACAGTAAATGACTGCTGTTTCACCCCAGGGTGTATAGTTAAATCTGAGTATAAATTTTATATGGAGAAGGATGGAAACTTGTGTTCATTGATCAAAAACCACCTCCAGAAAGGAAATCCTTTTTTCACTCTTAACAGTTTTGCAGACTTTTTCGATCATGGGCCCCTATCAGTAACTTCAACTTGCCCCCATACGTGAACATATATCTATGAATTATAAGCACATATTACTACGTTGTCATATCATGTGCATTATAATTATAAATGCAAAATAAGGTATTGTAAAGTATAAGATGAAAGTAGGGAGGAAATTGTAACACTATTCCTCTATCCCAGTGCATCGTCTTGCACATCTGCATTGGAGACTCAGCGCTAGGGATTTGGGCCTAGGGATCTGAAGGAGAAAGAAACACTATCTTGGTTGTATTTCTGTTACTTGAGGAGACATTTTGACAGTTTTCCCATTGGTAATTGTACATAGTTTCATTTCGAGTTGCTTAAATTTCATGTGTTACATTAGGACTTGAAAACTTCTTTCTGGCATCATTGTTTAGGAATGTGTGAAACTGTATGACACAGAAGACTTTCTCTAAAATCTTTCTGATTTATAAGGAAACTAACAATTTAAAAAAAACAATTTTCTTACAGTAAATTTTGTTTTGTATTTTATCTAAAATAACATTAGTCACTAAAGCCAAGAATTTAGTGACAGTATTTTTTTTTTTTTTTTTGGTGTTGGGGATCGAACTTAGTGACAGTATTTTTCACCAATAAGTACTGAATAAACTGTTTTAAGTCAAGCTGCTGTAACAAAAGTACCGTGCACTGGATGACTAAAACAGCACACATCTATTTCTCATACTTCTGGAGGAAGTATGTCGGAGCACCAGTATAGTCATCTCTCTGGCAGGGGTCACCTTCTTCCTGGCTTATAGAGGGCTACTTTCTTGCTGTACTGTCACATGGTAGAGAACAGTGGAGAGAGATCTTTCTCATGTCCTTGTAAAGGGCACTAATCCCATTCATGAGGGGTCCACCCTCATGTTTTAATTACCTCCCTGGAGAGAAAGGAGGAGCCTAAGTATTTTTCGTATCCCTTATACCACTTAACAACACACAGAACACACGCCAAGTGACTCTCAGGGGACACCAGCTGGCTGTCGTTGATTCAGTTCGTCTGATGTTGTCTCCCTGGAGATAGCATCACATCCCACGGTGCCCTAACTGCTCCCACTTCAGATGCCAATCACAAGTCCCAGTTTGAGACCTCTCTTTAGGTCTGTGAATTGCAGTGAATTGCAGTTCCAGCTGCAATTGCAGTGAATTGCTGAACCAGCTGTGAATTGCAGTTCCCATGACTTACTCTGTGGATTCAGTTGGTTTGCTAGAGCAGCTCACAGAACTCAGAGAATACGTGCACCCACCTATTTAGTATAAGAATGTTACAAAGAATAGAGATGAACAGCCAAATGGGAGAGACGCATCGGGTGAGATAAGAGAGAACGCACCAGAGCTTCCGTGTTTTCTCTGGGTGTGCTGCCCTGCAGGAGCTTCCCCGGGTTCAGCTATTGAGGACCTCCTGGACCCCAGTCCTTTCAGTATTTTATTGAGGTTTCATCCCATGGGCATGATTGATGAGGTTACCGGCCTTTGGTATGAGCTGGATCTTCATGCTCTCTGCCTCCCTGGCTGGAGGTCAGTGAGTGGGGCTGAAAGTTCCAGTCCTGTGATCACATCGTCAGTTCCTCTGCTACCAGCCTGAGGTCACCCAGAAACCTGCCAGAAGTCACCTTGTTAGAACAAAAGACACTCCTGTCACCCAGGGGATCCCAAGAGACTCTAGAGCTGTGTCAGATTCTCTCTGTCACTGGGGAAATTACAAAGGTCTTATGAGCTCCACGGGAGGAACTGGGGTCAGAGACCCAATATCAGAAGAAAAGATTCTTCTAGTGCTTTTTAGTGCTTGGGAAATTACAAGAGTATTTAAAGCTCTGCCTCAGGAACCATGGCCCAGAGACCACATACATATATTTCTTATTATATCACCATATAACAGCATTGCCCCTTCCAAAGGCCCCAGCTCCAGATATGACCACTTTACAGGTTGGCTTCCACGTGTACTCTTGGAGGGGACACGGACTCTCAGTCCACAGCAGACAGAAGTGCTCAGCACGCATGAGTTCCATGAGTGTAGCCGTCTTTGCCGGGGAATCGGGTACACAGCTGAACATGTCGCTGGTGTCACTCGCTCCTCTTATGGGGGCCCAGCCCAACTCAGCTGAGGAGGAGCCTGCCTGACAGTCTCAAAGCGGCGAGTTGGACCCGTGCAGACTCTCAGTCAGGACGAACCTCTGCTCGCAGCCCCTCAAAGTGTACTGAAGGCCTCGTACCCACTTAGCATTCTGCATTCGTCTGTTTACCTGGAGAGAGTGTCAGGTCCCAAACTGTGTCTTAGTTGTGGCATGATTGTTTCTCTCAGTTGTGTTAACTTACCCTCCCAATTCAGTGAACATTTATCAAGCAATTTCTCATGATGTAGTGCCAGAACAGTAAAAAGTACTGTTTCGTTATTTGGGTTATGTTCCATGGCCAAACACAAGTATGTAAGATATTTCATTTATAAAGTTTTGGATCACAACTTTGTATGAAACAAATTATTCAGAAATAATTAAAATCCAATATTTTATAAAATTTTATAAAATCCAATATTGTCCAAGAACCTGAAGAGTTCTGACAATAAGTGACAAAATTACAATTAACAGATTGTTTTCCAAGGGAGGATTGGGGGATGTACATTAAAAGCTATTGTCCTTTGAACTTCTTGAAAGGATTTTTTTTTAGCATCTTAATAATTAGAATTGAAAGTAAAGTTTATCACATATAAATTAATTTTCCCTTTTTGTCTACTATTAAATCTTTAAGTAAAATCTATTTGTGTTTTTTTAGAAGCATAATCTCAGTTTTAAGTAGATTTTCATTGTTGTTCTATTTTCTTACTTGATTTTCATCTGCCAATTTTTGTGCATTTAAGTACCTTCCAGGATACCAAAAGCTTAGCATTGTGTGTACAACAGAGTCAGATGGAGTGGTAATTTTTATATTTAAAGGTTAATGTTGATAAATTTCTATCATTGTATATTCTCTTGAGAATACTTTTGTATGACTGTCACTTTTCCTCTAAATAATTATCAGTAGGTATTGCTAATTTTAAATGTCAGAATGAAACACAGTACTTACTCTAGAACTTTGGTTTGGACACCCTCTCATTTCTCTGGGACAATGCACATAATTATGCATCCAGAAATCTCTTTCCAAATGCCATTGATGTATTTGTTTTTTTTTCTAAGCTTCCAATTTTTTCTTTGTTTGTTTGTTTTTTGAGACAGGGTCTCGCTATATAGCTCAGGCTGACTTTCAACTCACTATGTAGCCCAGACTGGCCTCAAACTCAGGGCGATCCTCCTGCATCAGCCTCTGAGTGCTGAGATTACAGGCGTGGATCACCACACATGGCCCAACGTTTTACTTTCTGTTAGATTTCTTTCTTTATTTCTTTGGGTTTTAGATGGTAATCTGATTATGCCTTATGAATTTAGCATTTAAGCTTTTTTTTTTCCTTCTCCAATTTTTGTATGGAAGATTTATAGTTCACTTTGGTGTGCTTTTAAGAAAATGAATGGGGCAAAGAACCTTTATGGTTAACATTTTCTGCTCTTTGGACTAGATGACATTGTTGGGAGATACGATGACCTGTCAAAGTCTGTCAGTGACCGGAATGAAAAGCTCCAGATAACCCTGACCCGCTCCCGGAGCGTGCAGGACGGCCTGGACGAGATGTTGCACTGGATGGGAAGCGTGGAGAGCTCTCTGAAGGAGCAGGGTCAGGGGCCCTTGAACTCTGCTGCACTTCAAGATCTCATCAGCAAAAACATTGTGAGTGACATTTTAAAAAGAAAAATATTTCCATTTAACAGCTTTTTTAAAAAAAAAGTTTTGTAAACACCAAGGATAGGTAGATTTAAGATAAATTTAAGGATATAACGAAAAGCTGTTTCCTGAATAGAGCAGTAGGCAAAGTACAAACCTCAGTGTGTAAAATGACTGTGGAGCTGAGGAGGGCTTTGTCTACTTGTCATGAGTACCATTCCTCGTGGAGCACTTGTCGTATGTGGAGTCTTGTTATCTTGCTGTAGCCAGCTGCACAGGAAGCTCGTCTGATGAAGTGTATCGGATCAGTCTTACTGTCTAGCCATTAAACATTAGGACTGTGGCTGGTCCCTAGGCTCTGTTAGATCCGAGGATTGCCGAGTAGCAACAGCCTTCTGCCTCCTTCCACAGCCAGCCAGCTGCTCTCCACTCTCCCTTGAAGAGTGCTAAATGGGATTCCTCAAGGGACAGATCAGACTTGTCCTTCAGTTCCAACTGTTAACCCCTTTAGTCACAGGTGTTTCAAGCTTATGTTGTTACAAATAATAATTTTTAAAACTCTGGCATTATTTGTAAACATCATTATAAAATATATGCAACATTTGGTTTATTTCAGATGTTGGAACAGGATATTGCAGGTCGTCAGAGCAGTATAAATGCCATGAATGAAAAAGTGAAGAAATTTATGGAAACAACGGACCCATCCACTGCTTCCTCGCTGCAGGCTAAAATGAAGGACCTGTCTGTTCGGTTTTCAGAAGCCCGTCAGAAACACAAAGAAAAACTTGCCAAAATGGAGGACCTGAAAACCAAAGTAGAACTGTTTGAAAGTCTCTCAGAAAAGCTCCAGTCATTTTTAGAAACAAAAACTCAGGCTCTTACTGAGGTCGATGTGCCAGGAAAAGATGTTACTGAATTGTCCCAGTATATGCAGGCAAGTCTTCCTTAGTACTTCTGAGGCTGAGCTCAATTAATCAATAAGACAAACTCCCACGTCGACTGGCAGAATTATAATTAGCAGTTGTCATTTTAATTGCTGTATGTTTATTATATTTAGCATTCTATCTAGTGTTTATTTTATCTAGTATATACAACTAGACGCATTATTCTGTGAAATTCTCAGTAGAACCACTCTGGTTTCATACATACCTATGTATGGAGCAACATCTGTACTGACTAAATCTAATTCCTTTGTAGGAATCAACTTCTGAATTCTTAGAACACAAGAAAGATCTTGAAGCTTTACATAATGTCTTGACGGAGATATCCAGCCATGGCTTACCGGGTGATAAGGCTCTGGTGTTTGAAAAAACAAATAATTTGTCTAAGAAATTCAAAGAAATGGAGGAGACCATCAATGAAAAGTAAGCAACACTTTAAAAATTTAATTTTATTCCTCTCGGTACTAATTAGATGAGTTATTTGCATTATGTTGATAACTGAAAAGAATTTGAAAACTTGAGAATAAGTATTGGGCTACTTAAGTGTTTTCATATTTTGACAATTTTGTTATTAAAAATTAAGTACATCATTTGTTAAAATATTTGGGAGGAAAACTCAGTGTTTCTTCCATAAAAGTGGAAAATGTTATGTGAGAAAAAGGGAGGTGCTAGTGTATCATTGAAAATGGTTTAACTCACCGTAGGTTCTGAGGTCTTAGGCAAATACCATATTTTTATTTGCAGACAGAAAATAATCTTGAAATATGGTGCATGGATCTTTGCTTTCTGGAAGCTGCGTGTAATTTCAATATGGCTATTTCTTAATGGCCTTTTTGGTTTAATAGCTTACTTTTTAAATTAGACGAAGCATGTGTCCGTGAAAACAGCGAGAATGCGCCTGATCTGAATGAAAAGCTGCACAAGAATGAATCTCGTAACTGAGCTTTTGCACCCCCGATCTCATCTGTTTGCTAAAGCTCATGTGGAAGAACCCCCAGAAGACAGAAATTTTCAGTTTCCTGTTCAGCTATTTAATTTCTTTGGAATTCTCTAAAACTTTTAGAGATTATTCATACTGCTTATACAGCTATGTTTTTATCATGTCTTATGATACTTAATCCACAAGTATCGTAAAGATACCATGAAGAAATGTTCTTGGTTTTCTGCTAATCTTTAGGTTATTTATTCTTTCAAATGCATCTGACTTTAAAACTGTGTAGTCATCAGTAATTCATCCAGCTGCGGCACATTCTCGTTTGCCAAAGTGCCACACACTTGCATGCATGTACGTGTCTTCTCCGTGCCACGTGGCGCTGCTCTCGCAGTGCGTGTGCTGGGCTCGAGTGCTCCTCTGTGGTGCTGAGCACACAGAGGGATCTGCGTAATTCTCCGTGGAGTTTCCTGAGTCTGGCAAGGAGGCTCCCAGGGGCGCTCTCCAGTCAACTACTAGGTCTGATTTAGCTCCCCAAAGCGCAGTTTAACTCCTCCAGCATGACTGTAAGGCAGTGCGGAAACCACCAGGTGGCACTGTGTTCCTTATGTGGGTGATGTGTAAGCGTTTCCTTTCTGGTTCTTTGCGTCCTACCCTTAAGCATCATATAACACGGACAGATCAGAGCTCATGGAATCTAAATAATGTTGAAACTGTTTATGTAGTCTTAGAGTTTTGTAACATTTGAGAGTTCTGTTACATACGGTTATGTTTTTTGACTGTTCTCTTTACTTTGAGGAATACTTATTTAGCCGATTTCACTTGTCACTTAGGAAAACTTTCCTCCTCTATGAAAGGATGACATTGTGCCTGGAGGTTCTTTTCAATATTAAGCCCAAATGTGGAAGTAAAAATTATTGATTAGTAATTCGCCCTTTGGAACTTCTCCTTTTGTGACTTAAATTTCGGTGTGATTTTCATTAACTAGAAAAGAAGCTGTAACTTCTTGTCAGGAACAACTGGAAGCTTTCCGAGTCCTTGTTAAATCAGTGAAGTCATGGATAAAAGAAATGACAGAACAGGTTCCCATTTTGCAGCCCTCCTTTGGTGCAGAAGATTTAGGAAAATCTCTGGAAGAAACAAAGGTGACTCATTGACTCTAATGCCAAGTTTTATTTGCCTGTAATGAAAGGTAGTTCCTTTGATCTAAAATCATGTAATTTGGATCTCATATATGTGCTGTAGATTTTGATGACTTTTAGAAATGATGACATGTACTTAGACATCTTTTTGAGGAAGGGCATAAATATTTTCAGTTAATTTTCTTTCTTTTAAATGCATATTAATGGGTTAGTGAGTTTTGTAGTACCCACGTTTCCTTCTCTGTTAAAATCTCTACTTAGTTTCAGTTGTTTTTGATACCATTCCTCACAGCAGCAAGTCAGAGGTCCTTCTCTTACTCAGACTTTGACTCTAGGTTAGGTCTGTGTATCACCTTAACAAGTATTCAACAAGCTAGAAGCTATCTGAATCTCCAGTACAAATAGTGCATGAGTCTTTTGTCATCTGACTCCAGGTCATGAAAAGTTATAATCGTTTATGACAGTTTTTCATTTCCAAATTTGTGGAAGTGTCTGTTGTAAAAAATTCACTGAGATCTTGATGGTTAAAACTCACCGTGACATAGCTTTCTGAATTCCTGCATCCATGTCATCTTATAATGTGGCCGTTACCCAGTACAGACTTACAGTTGACAGTTGCTTCAGAACCTGTGGCAGCTGGGCCCAGCCTGATTTCCACCATGGCTGGGAGCAGAATGCAGAATGGGCCGTGCCCCGCTTCCCACTGCTGATGGTGTTAACAGTGACCTGGGCTGTGGGGACAGATGAAGACGTGCTTTTCTCGTCCATTGACTCCCTCACCAATCAGAGCCCACAGTCATTACTGCGTTAAAACATACGTGAGAAATTGGATGATAATGTGCATCTTTGATATTAAGACTAAAAAATAATGTGTTTTCATATCTCAAGAAATTACAAGAGAAGTGGAGTTTAAAAACACCAGAGATTCAGAAAGTAAACAACAGTGGCATCTCACTATGTAACCTCATAAGCGCTGTGACAACCCCTGCAAAGGCAATAGCAGCAGTTAAATCAGGTATGTACTTTATTTACATGGCAGAGCTATACTAAGTGGGACCACTTATGTTTATTTTTGTGTTACTTTTTATATTATTATGTGCAAAATAACCTGAGATACGCGGTGAAAGTGACAGACCAAGAGAGATGGCATCTTATAAACATGCTAAAACCTGTCATGGAGAAGTATCTGTGCTAATCCAATTTCAAATTCTTGCCATGTTTCATTTTATTAAATACCATACTTAAAAATGTATCCAAATTAATATGTAAGAATAAGGATTGCTATTTTGGGGATGAGGACAGATCAGATTCTTATTTGTTGGGTTTCTTTCCTTAATTAAATGGAGATATTGACACTGTATTTGAATTATTTCTATTTGCGTAATATTTGATAATGAAATAAGTCTGTTCTCTTGGGAGTAAAGTGAAAAAAGGAAGTAGACTCTGTCCTGTAGAGTGGCTCTCTCATTTCATTCCCAGCAACTTTATTCTGTATTCTATTCCAAAGAAAGCATTTCTGCCGCAGTGTGTCAGCCGGCGCATCTGCCTCACCGTCTGGGTCTTCTGAATGAAAGGGGAGAGTTGGGTGTGAATATTGACTCTAAAATTAATGTGGGTAATCTGTGGACATAGTTTTTAGTTTAAAACACACAGCGTCAAGATGTACAAAAACCAAAATAGGCAGAAGGTGCATCACATATGTTGATTCAGGAGTTTCTGAGTGCCCTCTGTGGCTTTTCTGGGCCAGCCAGGCCCAGTGGTCCTTGTTGTCACACTGATGTGCCAGCCAGGCTTTCTCACCAGCTGCTTATTCCACTCTGTTAATCCTGTTTCAGGGAAGCCCTATTGGACATGCTGTGCTGACCTCTGCTTTCTCTCCTAATCAGATTTCCTGAAATGTCAAGTTTTTTTTTTTTTTTTTTTAAGAAAAGGAAATCTTTTGTGTTTTATTTTATGTTAGTTCTTTATGTCCCTTTTATATTTGTAATAAAGACGTTTTTAAAAAATACTTGTTTGAGTCTTGGCTACTCCCAGCTAGAGTAGGAATTATTCTTGAACAGCTACAGATTTTTACTTTTCACTTTCTAAGGACATGATGTTTTGTGTAACTTTTTAAAAAACAGACAGTTGTCAGGATTCAAATGTTTAAATGTTTGTTTCAGCTTGTGCTTATGTGGTCAGTTTGGGAAGTGTCTTTGTGTTTTGCATAGGTGGATAGGTGGTCAGTGGATACTAGTATAAGAAAGTGTAATTGATTTTTTAAAAATACCTGATTATTAAAAGGTGCCAATGCTAGAGGGTTGTAACACAAAAGAGAAATATTATAATAGTTACTGCCTACTGAGTAGTCCTGTTTGCTGGCAGTGAGTGAGCTGTCTTTAGTCCCTGCAGTGGCCTCACCAGGTAGGTGTTACGCCCCCCCAGGTTGGTTTGATGGTTTCTCCAGGCCCGTAGCTAGTAGGGCTGGGGTTTTAGTTCAGATGCTCCTACTGCAGAGCCCAGACTCCCCAGCCACTCTGCCCGCTCTGGGTTTTGTTTGTGTTTTAACTTCTCTGTCCTGTCTTTTAAAATCATTCTGCTTCCGGGAAGCCTGTGCCAACACTTTGTGGCTGCCCAGGCCATGTTCGCTCCTTAGTAAAGCAGTACTCTTTGTTCACCGTGCTTCATTCAACACATGTATACCGAGCACCGTCTGAACTCAGGAATTTTCTCATTAAGATAACTTTAATTACAGAGCAACTTTATCAGGAAATTCATGTGAATATTTAATGACTAATTTGTATCATATAAATGAGTAGAACTCTAGTATTTAAAAGATGATCATGTTATACTTTAAGAATTAAATTTACAGGATTGGGGGTACAGCCGGGTGGTAGAGCACTTGCCTGGCATGTGCAAGATAGTGGGTTCCATTCCCAGCAAACCCTGGCTCCTGAGAATACATTTTCTATAGAAGAGAAGATACAGGGACCTTGATTTGATTTTTGAAGTTGAATTAATATTTTACATTATCCAATAGAAATAACGTTTTTAAATGACTACTGTTTATAGGGTTTGAATGACATACGCTATTAATGTGTAGATATACTAAGAAAGTCTGATTACTTAAGTGTTCATATTTTTGCAGGTGGGGTAATAGTAAATGGTGAAGGAACAGACACAAATACACAGGACTTCCTGACAAATAAAGGTGAATAGTAATTTTAAATGACTATTGATTAATGTAACTTGGGCTTTTTTGGGAGAAAATCTTGAAGAGTAGCTATATTAAAAAGTTAAAGTGTATAGTATACATGGTCACAGTCTTCATGAATATATGTAACTTTCTGTAAACATCGCTCATCTGAAATCAGTGAAATCCAATATTTTAGTTTGGCACTGGTTTTGTTTCCTGCTTTTTAGTTAGAGATATTTTGTCCCTTGGAATAACATTATTTGAACTAATTTATTGATTTTGGTGCTGGAGAACTATATTTTATTGTTTGAGTATTTTATTCCATTTAAATTGCCTTTTAAAACTTCACTTGTATGTTCCTGAATTGTTATTAAATAGTATTCTAAGATGAACTAACCTTTTAGTTCTAGAAAGTCTGTGGTTTATTATGGTAAGCTTAAAAGTGACAAGATGAAAGGGACTGTCATGTGAAACAGACTTTTATTTCTGTACCTTTACTCCAAACACCCTGGACATGTGTCAGCATGTTTTTTCTCACTTCTAGGTTTAACGTCCGTTAAAAAGGACATGACGGACGTAAGTCATGGTTATGAAGATCTTGGCCTCTTACTCAAGGACAAAATAGCAGAACTGAATAAAAAAATCTTCAAATTGCAGAAGGCTCAGGAAGAATCAAGTGTAATGATGCAGTGGTTACAGGACATGAACACGACTGCAGCAAAATGGCAGCAGGCGCCAACACCTGCCGATGCTGAAGCTGTAAAGGTTCAAGTTCAGCAGAATAAGGTAGACCCTGGGGCGGACTCACTGCAGACAGGGAGGAGAACAGACTCATGTTCGGAGCTGAGCCTCGGACTCAGGAGCTCTGTCCTGGTTTCTAGATTTCTAGCCTTCAGCAGATGATTAGACAGTTTCGTTTAATGTGCCTTTCTGTAGAGATTGATGATAATGGTCACTTTTTATACACTCTGACATATGAAGGTGAGCAAACTGTTTGATGTAAGTAACTATGTCACTTTCAAATTGGTGTTAGTTTTGGGTATCAGCCAGTCAGCTATTGGAAAAATTTTGTACCAGGGATTTTTCTAACTGGTATAAAATAGGGTAGCTAATGCTTCCCCCTTTTTAGTTAGATGATATTTATTTTGGGCTGTCAACATTGGGAAAATGTTTTGCCATAGTGGTAGTGATGGCAAAAATTTCTTCCATTTACTAACCTATATTTATGCTCCTTTCTATGTTGTCCACAAAAGTGTCGTTCCCTAGTAGATTCTCAAATTCTGGCAGCCTTGAACTGGAATGATTTTCTTATTAATTATAATCCGACTGATGACATCTTAGTTTTTTTTTCATAGTGGTTTGAGAATATAAAATTCTTCCTCGGTAATGGGAACAAGAGTCATTCCCTCCATAGTTAGAGTGTCCCTCTGTGGGATTCCTTATCCGAGACTTGCAGACCAGCAGAGATGAGGAAAGGAAAATAATTAACTGCTGAATCTGGGTTCCCACCCACAGTTAGCATTTAACAGTGGATTTTTTCCTCTTTTGGTCATGTTAGAGGAAGAAAAATGTATCATAATTGTATTTTTGTCTTTGGATGTTGGTATTCTAGTGTAATTATTTTTTTCCTTGTTAGTCATTTGAGGCAGAACTGAAGCAAAATGTAAACAAAGTGCAGGAGTTGAAGGACAAACTGACAGAGCTCTTGGAGGAGAACCCAGATATTCCTGAGGCCCCTAAATGGAAACAGATCTTGACAGAAATAGGTACGTTACATTATTTACACCAAATTCCATAAACAGAAGTGCAGTCATTTTTCATTTTTATTATAATCTTTATCTGAAAACACCCAGTAGCCTTGGTTATTTTTGGAGTTCCTTTAACATGTCAGAATCTTATTTTTTGCATATTTAAAGGTGTCATTTCAAATTATTCTGAGAATTGGCATGTACCTCAATTTATTTTTTGAAGAAGATAGATACTTGTTAATAAAATACTATGCATTGAGTAACTTTTTTCATTAATGTTTAATTTCCTTTTACTCATTTGTTTGGAAAAAGTGGCTCCCTTCTTTATCGAGTTCCTTCTGGGACTCCCCAGGCCCCACATCTGATGCTTGTCTTCTCTCCACCACCCCGTGCTGAACGTAGCCTGCTGGAGAAGGCTGCAGATTTCCCTTCTTTACCCAGAGTTATCCTCCCACCCCATCGTCTCCTTGTTTTCATTTCTCCTCATAGGTACAGGATTTTCTTCACAAGCCTCTGATCTTACCGTTTTTATTATGATATGGAAAATGAATGTAAGACAAGGCTAATAATTTGAGCTGCTTTGTAGTACTGCTTGGAGAATTCAGTAAGTTAATGTGTGTACTGATCAGAGGAACAGTACCTGGCACATAGCAAGTTCTGTGTGAGTCTGTGCTATCAGTTGTGAATAACTTCAGTTGTTCATTACATTTACTATATAGTGTCCTTTCTTTAGCATCAGATGTGCAGTGATAAGTTTAGAAATCTATAAATATGTTTTGGTTTGAAGAAACTTAGCCTAAGGTGTCTTAATGTTCAAAGTTCATTCAATGGTAGAGACTCCTACTACATTGTTATAACCCGTGTCCCTAGCTCAATGGCTGTCCCAGGGATAGCAGAGTGTTGGGCAGAGTATTATCAAGACATTTTAGAAAGGCGTGGGAGGAGGAATGTGTGTTTCAGCTTCCTGGTGGTATTGGTGTTTCCCCATCCTGACTGCTTTAATTGCATTGTTTTGTTGTCAGATTGACTAGAACATGCCATATAGAGTAATGTCATTAGAATAAGGATTCAAGGTTCGTGCTCCATTAAAATAAGTCCTTTAGTGTATTATGCTAAGTGAAAAAAACCTCTCAGATCAACTAATCACACCCGTGAATGAACATTTCTGGAGCACTGAATGTGTTCACTTGCTGGACTGAGTGCTTTGCTGGGTAAACCTTGACTTCTGAGGATCTCAGAATGAACGCCTAAGATCAGTAGTCTGCAGCCAGGTGGTGAGAAGCCCTGAAGACCAGGCGGGTCTTGAAGTCTGGTTGTCCAGGATTACCGATGGCGAAACTTTTAAAGTTTGCAGTGATAACTGCCGGCTGCAGCACACGCGCCGTAGGTTTGCTGTGGCTGATGTAGGTAGCGAAGGGTTTGGTACTGAAGCATTTGAACAGAAAGATGCCACATTTTAATGTGATTTTTTTTTTTTTTTTGGTTAACCAAGAGCATGTATTGGTACATTGTATATATAATGATCATAATCAACGTGGTTATTTTGTACCTGTACGTGATGTATCTTGGCTTCCCCTGTTCCCCTCCCCGCCCTTCCATTCCCCCACCCTTCCCTATTTGCAACAGGTTTATTTACATTTTCCCATTTCATCTTACTTTTCTTTTAACCTTCCTTCTTTTCCCCCCTTTTCCCTATCTAGTTCTCCTCTCTTTTGAATACTATCCTTTTTTTTTTTTTTGCATAATATCTGTTATACCCCTTTGTCCTTATTTACACTTATGGTTTCTTATATCAGAGAAACAATTCGATGTGTACTGATAAGTGTCTGATTTATTTCACTTAATAGTATGTTCTCAAGGAACATCTATTTACATACAAATGACTCTAGTTTATCCTTTTTAATGGTGGTGTAGTACTCCATTGTGTAGGAAAACCATATCTTTTTTAGCCATTCATTAGTTGTTGGGCATTTAGGTTGTTTCCAAGACTTAGCTATTACAAATTGTGCTGCTATGAACATGGTTGTGCATATATCACTGTGATATGATGATTTTAAT
>PVJO010025308.1:6168-23058 GCA_004026905.1 Hystrix cristata | reverse complement strand
TTGAAACAGAGTTTCGCTATGTAATTCAGGCTACCCTTGAACTTACTGGTAGCCCAGGCTGGCCTCGAACTCCTGGAAATCCCAAGTGCCAAGATTATAGACCTGTACCATCACCCCCAGCAAATTAAAAAAATACATATTCTATTACAGGGTTTGGGGATTTAGCTCAGCAGTAGAGCACTTGCCTAGCAAGGGCAAGGCTCTGACTTCAATCCCCAGCAACCCCCCGAAAATTTATTACAGTAAAAGACACATTTCCGTTAACTCCTTCAAAATACTTCTTGCTTCCAACATGCTCATCCCACTCTTCTTGCTCTTTTTTTGAGGAGGGCAGCGCTGGGGCTCGAACTCATAGCCTCGTGCTCGCAAGGCTAGAACTCTAACCACTGAGCTAAATCCCCAGCCCCCTTCTTGCTCCTTTCTGAAGCAGCTCTGGAGTTCTCTTTCATGAGTGTCTTTAGTTGTGCTGTTGTGGCTGCCTCAATGTCTTGAATTGATTCAAAACAATGACTTTCCATGGTCACTTTGACTTTGAGGTCAAAGTTGCCCAGTGGCAGATCTGGTGAATAAGGCGGATGAGGACTCACAGTGGTGTTTTACTTGGCAGCAGCATTCACCTTACTCTCAATCACAGCTTGTAAAGACCCTCAGGAAAGAGAAATTCCAGAGCTGCTTCAGAAAGCAGCAAGAGTGATGGGATGGGTGTGTTCAAAGTGAAGGGGATGAGTTGGAGGAGAACTAATGGAAAGGTGCCTTTTACCATAATAATTTTTGAATTTGATCATTAACCATATTTTTCAGTCACTCCTTGTAACTCAGCATATCTGCTAGCCCAGGGTGCCCTGCACACCCTTGGGGGTGCCCAGCACATTGTGAATACACAATAGGTGTTTGTGGATTGAATGAAGGATAGAGACGAAGGGCCGATCCAAAAAGAAGATTGATCACAGCAAAGCCCCTGGGGGCCACACGCCTCCCAACCCTGCCCAGAAGGTGGTTCTGGGCCCCGATGGCCCCCTCAGACAGGTCCTCCTTGTCCCCGCAGTATCATCCGATCAGGCCACACCATGGGAGTGAAGGATTCAGGGAGGAACCGGGCCAAGGCTGCAGAGCCGCTGCCACCTGGGAACTTGAACCCGGGTCCTTGCGGGCACCCGGCCCCGCCTGCCGCCTTGGTGGAGGAGGGTGCACGCTCGCAGCTTCACAATGGAGCCTTTCTTTTCAGACTGTTTAATCAACGCCTCAGCGGAAACTCAGGAGAGTGATCCCTGATGTCCCACCTTCTCTCACGTACAATAAACCTTTATGAGCTCCGTGCCAGGTACCGGCTGGCCCCGACACGGAGACCCAGGGCCAGGCCGAGGAGGACAGCGTGGGGGGAGCTTCGGGTGGCGCTGCCCGGAGTCACCCACGGTGGCCACTTCCAGGCCTCTCGGGGCTCTGCCCGCGGCCCGCTCCTCCCCCACCTCCTGTTCCCACCCTACACCCTCTTTATCTCCCTGCACAAAAAGCGCTATTCTCTTTTGCACAATACACTTTCACAATAGACATCTATTCAACTCACAGCCCAAATCATCAGCTACGGAATCGCGGGTTCCTCTTTGCTCTGAGTTCTTCCAACACCACCCAGGGAAGGGAGATCATGGCCCTCCTGCCCTGTCTCTCACAGACTGGAAGTTTCCTGAAGGCCTGGCCTGGGGCTTTTCACCACTGAGTGCAGAACAAATGAGAAACCTGGACCTTGTTTCCTAAATATTTAAGTAATTGCTGAAAAATAATAAAATCACCTGGGCCTGGTGGCCCATGCCTATAATCCCAGAACTCTGGGAGGCTGAGGCAGGAGGATTGCTAGTTCAAGAGCTCAGCCCGGGCAATTTAGCAATTTAAAGAGACCTTGTCTGAAAAGAAAAATACAAAAGGCTGGGATGTGGCACAGTGCAAAGGCCCTGGGTTCAATTCACATTATCTCCAAAAATATATACACAGAATTCTTACCGTACAAACAAAACCAAACAATACAAGGACATAAGGAAACTTTTCATTTTATTTATTTATTTATTTTTGGTTTTTTGAGACAGTGTCTCACTGTGGAGCCCAGACTGGTTTCAAATGAGGCAGGATGATCCTCCTGCCTCATCCTCCCCAGTGGTAGGATTACAAGTGTGTGCCACATGCCCATCTATTAAATCTTCTTTAAAAATTTGAATTCAATGACCAGGCATGGTGGAGCATGCTTGTAACTCCAGCACTTGGAAGGCTGAGGCAGGATGATCCCTGGGAGTTCAAGGGTAGCCTGGGCTACATAGTGAGTTCAAGGCCTGCCTGAACTCCACAGCAAGACCCTGTCTCAGAAAAACAAAAATATAAACAATAATAAAATAAAAACTTGAGGCTGGGGATTTAGCTCAGTGGTTAGAGTGCCTGCCTTGCAAGCACAAGCCCCTGAGTTCGATCCCCAGCATTAAAACTAAAAAACAAAAAAAACCTTGAATTTGGGCTGGAAACACAGGTCAGTGGTAGAGCTTGCCTAGCATACAGGAGGCCCTGGGTTTGAGCCCGAGCACATCAAAAGCAAAGAAGGTTTATATTTTTTTAGTTTTTTAAAATTGGTATATGTTCATGATACACAACACTGACAGACGATCGTGTGGAGGATTTCCAATCCCTTTTCCTCCCCACCTAGCCTCCTCTCTTTCCCTTTCCCATCCCCTCCCCATCCCCCAAAAGCTTGATATTTAATAGCTTATATAGCATCATATCATCCATGTACACCATAACTTCCTCATTTTTGGATATTTAGGGTATTTCCTTCCTTTCCCTTCCCTTTTTTTGTTTTTTGCTTTTTTGTTTTGATTTTGAGACAGGGTCTCACTGTGTAGCCCAGGCCAGCCTCAAACACACAGCGACCCTCCTGCCTCAGGTTTCCGAATGCTGGGGTTATAGGCGTGCGCCAGCATACATACCTGGCTCCCTTCCTTTTTTATTTTTAATTTTTCTCCATGTTAATAGCACTTTGATAAACACTCTCATACTCTTTTTTCACTTTGCTGTTTACTTTTCTCAGGTTTCCAGAACTAGCTACTGCATCGAGATGCTCAATTTCTATTAATCTGTGATACCTAGTAAGATTGCAGGCCTTGTACGGATCTTCCTTCCATGGTAATAAGTCTCAATCCGGTGGCTTTTACTCCTCTATTTGGTGAAACTGGCAGTTGCCTGTTTATGGTTGTCGGTCAAGGTTTCTACAATGCATCTCTATTCTCCATTTATGCAGGTAAAACAGATTAACTTGCTGTCCAATCACAGTGGGAAAACCAGGCAGACCTGTGCCCTCATTCCATGGAGGGGTTGGAGGACAAGGATTTTGAAACACCTTGTCCATGCATCATTGGAAAAATAATCTCCAAATACCAGGTGCTCATGCTGGGGATTTAGTCCTGTGGTTAAGAGTGCTTGCCTTGCAAGCACAAGGTCCTGAGTTGGATCCCCAGCACACAAAAAAAATACCAGGTGCTCACCCTATCTATCCACGGAGACTTGTTTTTGTTTTGGGTGCTAGGGATTGGATTTAGGGCCTTGCACTTCTAAGTAAGCACTCTACCACTGAGCTAAATCCCAACCCCTTGTTTTGGTTTTTTGAGACAGGGTCTCAACTCACTATGTAGTTCAGGCTGGCCTTGAACTCGAGGTGATCCTCCTGCCTCAGCCTCCCAAGTGTTGAGATTACAGGCGTGTGCCACCTTTGTTACTGTCCTTCTGAGGACTGAATTGCTGCCCTACACATCTCCCCTGTCTTGAATTTAGTTCCCAGTGACTCCTCCTGCCACTTGCCCCAGGTCAGTCCTCTTGGGGCCCAAGGCCAACCTGCAGCCTCCACAGCTCACACATCTGGGTCCGCCCTGGCCGCCTCCTTCCCGGCTGATTCCAGTGGGGAGGCTTGATATTAAAAATCGAATATTAGATATTGCAAAACTGCCAATATCTTCTAAGATGTTTATTTGGTTCCTCCAGTGAAAAAAGCAGATTTTAGTAATCATCTGCTAATCTCCCGGAAGAGTTATTTGGTGAACACATCAGCAGAGATGCAAAGAGCTGTGTTTCATCCCACTCTCAGCTCACAAGGTTCCTCAGCTTTTCAGAGATGGAAAGGAACATTCTGGAAGGTCTGCATCGTGTATGCATCCTCCCTGAGGGAATAATGAGGATTAATACATCTTATAATAACAAATCTACCTTCCATTCTCAGCTCTGGGGGGCCATGCTGGGGCTCCTAAAATGCCCTGGGGAGCCCCGTTTGCCATTCTGTGACCCCTAGGGTGAGTCTGGAAGATTCCCTCCTTGGGTAGCCTAAATCAGGGGATTTGGCTAAACAGTGATGTCTGCGGATCTAAACTCTTACCCGAACATTTTTAACACTCAAACAGGCTTTACAATTTACAAGAGTTGGGGCCTGGGGATTTAGCTCAGTGGCAGAGGGCTGGCCTGGCAAGCACAAGGCCCCGAGTTCGGTCCCCTGCACCAAAATAACCAGAATGGGATTATAATTTACAAGAGTGTCACGAGGCACTGTGTGTGTTGGTGGCACACGCCTGTAATCCTAGCTACTTCAGAGGCTAAAGCAGGAGAATTGAAAGTTCAAGCCCGGCCTGGGCAATTAGTGATTTAGAGGGTTTCAAAATAAAAAACAGAAAAATGCTAGGGATGTAATTTAGCATGAAGGCTCTGGGTTCAACCCCCAGTACTTTAGAAAAAAAGAAAAGAGGGGTTGGGGATTTAGCTCAGTGGTAGAGCACTTACCTACCAAGCACAAGGCTCTGAGTTCGATCTCCAGTACCAACCCCCCCCCAAAAAAAAAAAGAAAAGAAAAGGGGGAAACAGGTGCTAAGAGGGAACTACTAACTGGACGCTCTGGCTACAAATTCTGACTCAGTCACGCCATGATTGTGACCCTGCCTGGGACATTTTTAAACTTTTGTTTTTTGTTTGAGATGGTTTCGCTGTGTAGTCCAAGCTGGCTTTGAACCCACTGCAGAGCCCAGGCTGCCCTTGAACTCAAGGATCCTCCTGTCTCAGCCTCCCAAGTGCTGGGATCACATGCACAAGCCACTATGCCTGGCAATTTTTTAGCTTCTTTGCCCGGTTTTCTCATCTGTAAAAGGATGACAGCAGCCTCCTAGAAAGTGTGGTCCTCACCTGGCATGAAGGCCACTGTACAAGAATGTTTAACACAGCAGATTCGTAAAAGCAAAATCTGCAAATATCCCACAAGTCCAATAATTTAAGCAAATTAAAATACATGCACACCACAGAATATCATGTTAAGAATGATAATACGGACATGTATAGACAGAAAAGGGGTTTTTGACATAGTCCTGGGTGAAAGTAGTTACAATTCAACAGGTATGACGCCATTTTCAGCTTTGTAAAAATAACATTCACATGAATAGTCATCATTGTGGTCTGTGTCTAGATGTCCCCCCAAAGCCTTGTGTGGTAAGAGGTAGCTGGATCCAGAGTGTGTGATTACTAAATTAGTCCACTGATCGGTTTGGCATGGTTCTGCTGAGATCAAGGATGTGATGCTAGGAATAAGGATATTAGGATTAAGGGTGAGAGTACTGCCCACCCTAAAGCCAGGCAGCCTGGATAAAATATAGAATAGAAGAAGAAGCTGGTTAGCCCCCCTGCTTGCATCTCTTCCTTACCTTGCTGCCTTCTGCCGGTCTGCCTTGTTACCCTGCCTCGGACCCAGCTGACTGTGCACTGAAACCTACAGACTGTGAGCCAAATAAACCTTTCTTCCCCTAACTTTGGGTGTCGGGTATTTTGTCTCAGCAATGAGAGAAAAGTAACTAAGATAGTCATGTATTTAACAATTTTTGCAGTTTTATTATGTGCATTCACACATAGGTGTGGTGACATAAAACGTCCAGGGTTATGTGCCAGACCTAACTCACTATATGGGATTCTTTTTCAGTTTTGCTTAGTTGGTTTTCAAATTTTTTCACAATGAACTTGTGCTATAAAGAAATAATAAATGTGCAAAATGTTTACAACACAGGAACTGTGGTGTCTGTCTGGGTCCTGGGACCACCTAGCTGGTGTCCAGTTTACCTGCAGGTTGTCTGAAGAATCAGGAACCCACATAAAGAACCAGGGAGTTTTGAGATTTAGGGGTTTAGGTGAAGCCAACAATCCCCACAATCATGCACTGTGAGCTGCCTGTTTCTCCCCCTGAGCGAGCACAGCCAGGTACCTGCTCCTCAGGCCTTTCTGGGTTTAGGGCCCAACCATCTTCCAATTCCTATTTGCTCCTCAGACAGGCTACACTTTCACAACTGTTCATCAGTCAACAGTTCTGGTCCTGTTCCTGAGAAGACACCCTGGACATTTTGTGTGTGTGTGATGGGGGAGTGCTGGGGATTGAACCCAGGGACTTCAGACTGAGCTACATCTCCAGCCCTTTTTATTATTATTATTATTTTTTTTTTTTGGTGGTGCCGGGGATCGAACTCAGGCCCTTGTGCTTGCAAGGCAAGCACTCTAACCACTGAGCTAAATCCCCAGCCCTCCAGCCCTTTTTAAATTTTGAGACAGGATATAAATTGCCCAAGCTGAGGGCCAGGCATGGTAGCACATGCCTGTAATTGTAGCACTCGGAAGGCTGGAGCAGAAGCACCATGAGATTGAGGCCTGCCTGGGCTACATAGTGAGTTCAAGGACATCCTGAACTACATAGTGAGACCTTGTCTCAAAAAACAGAACAAAACAAGTTGCCCAAACTAGGCTCAAACTTTCCATCCTCCTGCCTCAGCCTCCCAAAGTGCTGGGATCGTAGGAGTGTGCCACCGTGTCCCACCCAAGTTCTGCAGTCCAGGCCTCCAGAAGGAACACTTCCTCCACAGCTAGCTGGTGGTATGGCCTTTCTGGCCTGGTGAGTCACTCTAGCTTCTACCAATAATCCCATTTCCAGGTGGCAAGGGCACCTCCCTGCCACTCCCTTATTATAGTAACAGTGAATAAAAGCAACCACTCGTTGCTCAGGCACTGAACGCCACGCTCTGTGACAACTCTGTGAGACAAGTTATTCTCACCCCTATTTCACAGCTGGGAAATTTAGATTCAGAGAAGACCACTTCCCCAGGGGCAGCAGCAAGGCAGAACCACTGTTCTACAAACCCCGTTTTTTCATCAAGGTGTGGAGATGGAGTCTAAATTACTCACTAAGACAAACTCATCATCCATGTTCCCAAAGTCAGGCGGTAGGAGAGGCTCACAGGTCCCTGACACCCGTCCCTCCCCCACCGGCCATCCTCTCTCCACTCCCAAGTACTTTTTTGTTGTTTTTCTTTTGTGGTGCTGGGGATTGAACTCAGAGCGTTATGCTTGCAAGGCAAGCATTCTAACCACTAAACTAAATTCCCAGCCATCCCAACAAGTACTTGACCTCTTAACACTTCCAGGAACTGTCTTGACGGGGGTCTTTGGTCAGGCTGTTTCCTCCACTGGATTTCACCCACACTCTCCTACTGGGTAGATGTAACCTCCTCCAGGAAGCCTTCCCTGAACACCCTAGTCCAAGTACATACCGAGGTTGCTCCTTGCCCTGTCGGTCCTCAAGTTTGGAGCAAGGGTCAGGTCCTGGGCCATAGGCCCAGTCCTCAGCACCCAGCCTGGTAGCCGGCACAGAACAGTACTCAGTTTGCTAAATGTATGCTTGACTCTTAGAGCTACGGTTGGCTTTGTTGGGCTGAGGGGGACTGCTCGGGCAGGTAGTGACAGAAATGCAGCTTCCTGCGTGCTGTATTAAGAGGGTGTGCTGGGCGAAGGCTCTGGGCCACCAGGGCTCAGTGCGTGGCAGTTACGATCATGGTGTCTTCCTTGCAGAACCAAACTCTCGCTTCTGTTTTCCCACTCCTAGTCAGAAATTAATCATGTCTGAGTGACTGGAGTCATCGCTCACAGCCCCCCAGCCGGTGCAGGGTGGGGCGAGGGGCAGCGGCCTTGGGCTGAAGTCTAAAGGCCCAGGCCTCCCGGCGTGGGGAGGGGTGGGGGGCAGGTCCCGTCCCCGGGACGCTGCAGTCACGGGGGTGGGGTGGGGGGAGACAATGGGGCTCCACATCTGCTCCTCGCGGGGAGAAGGGACCCTCCAGAGAGAAGCCAGGGCGAGCAGGGAAGTGTGGGAGGAATTGATGAGGAGAGGGGCGGAGCCAAGGAGATGCAGCCGGGAGGAAGGAAGGGAAGGGGAAGGAAGAGAGGAGGGAGGGGAGAGGGTCAGGCTTTCCTCCTCCTCCTCTTCCTCGGTGACCTGGTCTTGCGCCGGGCCCGGCTCGCATTGTTCCCAGCGGAAACTCTTGGGGGAGGGGGGTCACCGAGACCTCGAGTACCCCGCCCCGCCCCCCCAAGCTGCAGCCGCAGGCTCCGGCCCAGGCATCCAGCAGGTGCTCAATCCTTACTTGGGAAAATGAGAAATGTGGCCAACTTTGCTCTGGGAACTTTTCCCCTGGCTTCTCACCACTCCTCCGGAGAAGACGAGCGCGAATCAGGTCCTGGGAGCACGCCCGGTCACCCCACGAGTAGCTGACCCTCGCGGCGGCTCGGGACCGGCCTAGTGTCCGAGCCCACCGCGCCGGCGTCCCGCGGGCGGCCCTGCGGGGAGCCGCGAGGGGCTCGGCCGCGCCTCGGCGCCCCACCCCAGCAGCGGCCCAGGCCGGGCTCGGGGACCCGCGGGGGCCACCCCAGCCCCTCCGCGCCCGCGCCGTCCAGGGCGCTGCCGACAGCTGTCCTGGGCTCCGCGGGGACGGTGGCTGCGAGCCCATCTGCCTACCGCAGAACAGAGAGGTGCGGCGCACACCCAGCCGCCGCCTCCGGCCGGGCGGGGCAGCCTCGGACCCCCGCCCGCGCCCCGCAGGGATCGGGCACCCAGGGCCCCACCCGCGCCGCAGCCCCCAGACTCCCCGTTCGGGGGGCCGCCCGGGCTTCCCGGGGGTGGGGTCCCCGCGCCCCCTTTGTGCCGGGCAGCCCGGGGGTCCCCCATTTCCAGGCCAGGTCCTGACGCTCCCTTCTCCCCAGCTTGTTAATCTTTGTTCCCCTTTTCTGCTGAGCGGAGAGGGAAAAAAATAAATAAAAAGGAGGGGGGAAGAAAAGAAGGAAAAAAGGCGTGACTTGATTTTCAAACGAAACTCCCACAGCAAACAAAACCCTTTTGGAGAAATAAGAAAGGAGGAAGAAGGAAGAAAAGAAGGAAGGGGCAGAGAGAGAGAGGCACAGAGGAGAGAGAGGCAGAGAGAGAGAGAGACACAGAGAGAGGGAGAGAGAGGAGGGAGAGAGGCTTCCAGGCTTTCAATTCGAGTAGGAGAGTTGAACCGAGAGCAAGAGAAAGAAAGGAAGAAAAAATCCTCTCTGCGGTAGAAAGAGAAAAGAAACTTGGGCTGACAAGAGGGGGGTGTCGGGGGGTGGAAGGAAGTGAGAAAACAAAAGAGAGATAAAAGGGCTGCTTTTCTGCCTCTCTTCCTCCGCGAGCCGGTTAGGAGGAGCTGTTTTGCATCCCTTCACGTCAGCCCTGCCTCATTCCCTTCTTCCAGGGAGGGAGAGCGCGAGCAGCAGCGCGACGAGGGGGAGAGCGGGCGCGCGGCGCGGGGCGCGGAGCGGCGAGGAGCAGGCGGCGAGGCGGCGGCCAGGCGGCGCGCGGAGGCGGGCGGCGCGGCGGGCGCCCCGGACCCGGCCCGGCCCGGCCCGCCGGGGCCCGCGCACAGCCGCGCCCGGACCAGGGTGAGTGTCGCGCGGCCCGGCTCCCGGGCGGCGGCGGGGACGCGGGGACGCGGCCGGGGGGTCGCGGCGGCCCGGCCGACCCGCCCCCCGCTCTCCCCGGGGACGGCGGCGCGCAGGCCCGCGCCGCGCCGCAAACATGTCGTCTTCGCCCTCGCCTTCCACATTCCCTCATGCCGGGAGCCGGGAGCGCGGCGGAGCGGGGACCGCGGGAGCGAGATGGCGTCTGGGGAGCGAGAGAGGAGGAAGAGGGGGAAGGGAGGGCGGGCGGGCGGCGAGCGCGCGAATGAGAGCGAGGAGGAAAATGAAAGCGCCGCGGCGTTGGCGGCGGCGGAGCGGAGGCCGCGCGGCGGCGGCGTTGGCGGCGGGCCGGCCGCACGTGGGTGTCCCGGCGCGGCTCCCCCGCGCCGGCCGGGCCTCCAAGTTTCACCCCTCGCCGCCCCGCCCCTGCGGCTGCCCGCAAACTTTACGCTCCGCGCGGCCGGGAGCTGCGCGCCCCCGCGGGCCGGGCGCGCCGAGCGGGTGTCCGGGCGCCTCCCCCGCCGGCCCGGCCCCGGGCAGCCTCCGGCCGGCCCGCGCGACCCCGGCGTCCCGGCGTCCGGGGCGGGGACCTGTTGAAGGCGCTCGCCGGCGGGGGCGCGGGGCGGGCGGCGTCTTTGGCCTCGCGGGGCTCAGGCCCCTCCATCTCGTCCCGCTTTCGTCTCCTCGCGGTCATTTTCTTAATTGGATGGAGCTGTGGGGCGTAATCGCGGCGTCAGCTCGGGCCCCCCAGGGTGCAGGTGGGTGCGGAGACCCGGCGACCCCCCACCCCGGGCGCGGATCCCGCCGACCGGGCTGCTCTCTCCGCCTCCGCCCCCCCCCACCGCGGACTTGCTAACTAGTGCGTATCGAGGGTTTTTTTTTTTTTTCCAACTTGCCTTTTAAAATGACTTTTATGGTTCCTGCAACTGCTTCCCTCTAGTCTGAACTGTAGTTTGGGAAGATTTAAGAGGCCAGGGAGGTGCTTGTGTGGGTTTTAACGAACCAGAGACTGTCAGTGTTATCTCTGCGTTCGGCGATGTGGCCCCGGCGCGTCGTGGCAGTAGCTGGGTGCGTTTTCACGGGGACACTGCGAGGTCCTCCCCGTCAGAGCCGGGGCCGCCAGTGAGGGGCCATCCTCGTGGCCCACCCTCGAGTCTCAGGTCGAGTGCCCTGCATGAGAAGGGCACCCTCCTCGCCTGTGTATCTGTTCACAATGCAAACCGTCGGCCGATGGCCACCTGGAGAGGACATCACTGGTCCCCATTGGCACTTGGGAAACTCACAGAACTCCCTGTAGGTGTGCAGGTGTGCGGAGGAGGACTTGGTGCTCCTGAGGGTCACCCAGCCAGCTTGGAAGCCGCTTTGTCAGTCCTGCCTTCGTACACGTGTAAGTAAGAACAGTCAAAGTTCATTTCTGTCTGGTGGAATTCCCAGGTGAGGGGAGGGGACCTGCACCTCAGTTGCTTCTTCTCCCTGGGGACTGGCGAAGAAGCCAGTCCTTAACTAATGCTAGAAACTATTCCCTCAGAGCTGATGGGCCTGTCTGGGTTTGAATTTTGAGACCTAGTATAGCCACCCCTTTCTCATTTGTTTTAAGGTGAATGTTATTTTCTAGAGCTTTCCCGATGGTGTTGTAGCTGCTCCTCCAGCCACGTGTCACCTTGCCGGGCACCTGCTGAGCTTGGAGCAGAGTCTTCCTGGGTCAGCTACGGCTGGATATTCCGGTGCCTGTGCAGAGCTGGCAGGAGAGCACTGGGGTAGAGCAGCTCCACTTGGGGCAGGGAAACAGGCTCCGGGGGTGTCGTTGTCTCCTTTAGCCTGGCCTGGTGGCCTGTGTGAGAGGTGAATCTCAGATCTCAAGTCTCATGGTGTGTGGGCTAATCATTCTGTGTTGATTTAGGCCACTTTCACCCCAACTGGGCGTTTCCTACCAGGGAGGCTTATTTCCGGCTTGTTGTCTAGAGACTGGAGACGGTCAAGGTCTGGAATGGCTCTCAGGTTGAAGGGTGGCAGACTATTGGGACCACCAGAGACTTTGCACAACTTCTATTTTAAGTTTGCCTTGTGGCCCAGAGATACTTCCAGCAAGGTTGCGCTTGGAAAGAAGCACAACTTCTTTCTAGATGGAAGTCAATAGATAAGTAAAAGAGAGAGGCCATTGCATGTCAGGCTCACTGTTCTCGCGGATACTGATGCTGGGTGCAGCATCATTTGGCATGGCACCCAGGATCCCTCAGGCCTGGCCAGGGGCTGGCCCAGGCTAGTGCTCAGTTTGTAGAATTAAGGAATGTGGAGTTGCACTCAGGAGGCCGAGGCAGGAGGGTCGCTCAGAGTTCAAGGCCAGCCTAGGCTACATAGTGAGTTCAAGAGGAGCCTGAACTACATAGTGAGACCCTGTCTCAAAAAACAACAAAAACCCTTGAATGAGCAGGGTCTCAGTTACTAGTGGTTGATCCAGCCCTTTGATTTCAAAGCTGGAAGGGAACTTTAGAGATTGTTCAAAAGAAACGGAAGCAGGAAGAATGCTCCCTGCCCTGGATCACACAGTCAATGACAGCCAGCGCTCAAACCTGAGCTTCCAGAATCTCTTTCCACGACGTCACTGCCTCTGGGATGGCTGGAGCTCCCCAGCCCAGCTCCATGCAGAGAATGTGGTTCTGAGAATATGAAACCGCTGGCTTGTGGTACCTGCACGAGCCTGGTAAGCGGAGTTATTTTCCAGGTGAGGTGCACATACTGAACTGGAGGATGTGACAGGCAGTGTGACTTGGGGAAACTGGATGCTTCTGGCTATTTTAATACTGACTTCTTCAAAGTCCAGCAGTTCAGCAGGGTGGAAGTTTAGTCATCAGGATGTTCCCAAATTACCATTTTTTGATCTGGAATACTTTATTCAGACTTCGTACTTACATGTGGCTCACTTAGGAGTGGCCAGGGGGAAGAATGGGGACATAAGGAAGGGCCAGAGACCTGGACAGATCTCCCTCCGTGGATCAGTCTGTGTGGCTAGAGGTCTGGGGCTGTAGATTTGAGTACATGTGGGCTTCTTGCTACCATCTTACTTTGTGCCTGTTTTGCTTTATCCACTGCTGAGCCCCAGTAGAACTGGTCCCTAGTGGACCCCTCCTAAATGCTCGTTAATGAATGTCCTGAGCATTAGGAAAAGGATCTCCCTCCCAGAAGGAAGCTAGGAATGACACAGGCAGGGACAGGGAGGTGATGGATGGGAGCTGCAGAGTTGTGGTATGATTCATTGTCTCAAACAAGCTCCAGACAGGTGAGGCCAGAGGGGGCTGGGCAGAGTAGATCCTGACTGGGTGGAGCTGCTGGGTGGAGACTCCTGGAAAACAATAGAGAGGTTTTAAAGGTTTTGAATTGGACTCAGATTTGAAACGAACGATAATCCTGTGTCCTGGCCCTGGATTATGCTACACACTCTATAGGTAGCCTCTCCCCTCTTCCTTGCGGATGCTACCACATGGTTATTCTCACTTGGTAGCCCGGGGAACAGCAGAGGAGTCAAGTCACCCGTCCAGGGCACAGAGCTGGTGCCTGAATCCAGGGACTGGCTTTAGACTTCACCTGCCTGGGATGACGACATGGTCAGACCTCTCAGCCCATGCCAAGGAGCTGGGCATTCTGTGCACTGGGTGTCCAGATAAGACCGCAGAAGAACAGCACAGCGAAGCCGCCAGGTCCCTCGCCATGCCCTGCGTTGGTTCACCCAGTGAGGATGGAAGGGAAGGCTTATTTCCCAGGCCTAATCGTTGTCTGGCAGAGACAGTGATGGTACAAATCAGGACTATTTTATACTTGATAGAGCTTTAGGACACTTTTTTTTTTTAGATTGGAAAAGGTTGCTTTCCAACCTAAAGTTTGCATACATATGCAAGCATGCTGTCTACCCCTGAGCCACACACCAGCCAGGTGACACACTTGGAACTGGTGTCACCTGGTCCTGAGGTCTCCGGATGTCTGCCTGGTGCAGACCTTACCTTCCTGCCCAGGACCGCCCCACCCACTGCACACTGCAGCAGCAGCCAGTCCTGGGCAGCCCAGGTTTGCTGGATGCTGTGCTGGGCCATCCTCAGTGCGGCTTGCAGTCTCCCTGGGAGGCAGACATTAAACTAATAATTACACAAATACTCTTTAATTACAGTTGTTATAAGTGCTTCAAAGGAAGAAGTTCAGAGGCTCAGGAGGCATGATGGGGGGGACACTTTCCTGAAGAAAGGGCATCGAAACAGCTGCCTGGAGGGGGAGGGGAAGAGGCTGTACCTGGGGCACTGGGCACCAACCTGGGCGAGCCTCGCCACTGTCTCTGTGGTCTGTGCCGAGAAGCATGGTGGAGACGCAGGATCTCGGGCCCTCAGCGGACTGGCGAACCTGCATTTCACAAGGTTGCTGTGCAGGATGGTGCCTGAGGACTCACCTGGGAGGTTCTCAGCCCTGTGGTGGGAGTCACATGGCCCCGGGCAGGTCACTACTTGGGTAGGTAGTAGGGAAGTAGTAATCTCACACTTCCTCCTGTCTCTGGTATTTTCAGCTTTGCTTATGCTGTCTCTGGGCTGCTGAGGGCAAGGCCCTGGGCTTCCACGGGGTCTGCCTGTGACGCTGCGTGGCCTTCGTGGGTGCCCAGCAGACATCATCCACACTCTGGTCTAACCTCTGAGCGCTGAGGATGTGCGGTACCGGCAGGGCTCTGGAGAATGAGCAGAATCATTTGGAGATTGTCTTCAGAGGACCAGGGAGGACTTGGCCTGAAGGAAGAGAACTGGCAAGGGTCAGAAGGACTTTGGGGAAGAGAGGTGTAATGTTTCTGCCAAAAGTGGAACCTAAACCGAGGGGAGAGGAACCAGCTCAGTAGTTCCATGTTCCTGGGAACGTGATACTGTAAGAATTGCCTCCTTAGTCTGTCCCTGCAGTCCTTGTGTCACTGCAGAAAGGGCTGAAACCAGGGTCCTTGACCCTTGCAGGGTGCCTGTGGGCTTCTGGGATAGCGAGCCTGACATCAAGCAAAGGACTCCTGCGTGCACTTTCCTGGAAACAGGACCTGTGGTTTTCACCAGCCCCAAAGGGTCTGTGGCTCCAAGAACTGGAATCGGGTGTCTTTCCCAACTTGCCTCTCCCAGCTCTTCTGTTATCCAGCACTTACCATGTGCCAGGCACAGTGCTAGCACTTTACCTGCCAGGTGCTCATTCATGTTGAGCACCCGTTCTGATGTCGCATGCCTGGCGCACCCCCAGAGTCCCTGCTCCTGAGGCCTGCTAGAGACAGGGCAGCAGGACAAGGGACGAGCTCCTTCGTAGCACAGAGGTTGAGATGACAAAACCTCCCCCCCCCACGGACGAGAGGGTTCCTCAATTGTTCCTGAGTAAAATGGAAGGAATTTTCCCAAGGAAACAAGTGACAGCTAGCTCCAGGTTGCCACACAAGCCTGGGAAAGCCTATGTACTTTCGGACCCAACTAACCTTGTTTGCAAAGAAAAGAATCAGAAACCGAGATTACCACAACATTAAAGACTAAATTTTTAAAAATCTAGAATCAGAAGGAAGGCACTTAAAGAATTATACCCTTAAATTAGGGAGTGGGATAATGACGGGAAATTGAGGTAGATTCAGAGGGGAGGGACGAGAGGATGCTAGAGCCTGACCAGGGCCAATAGGTGCTGGATCAGCAGCGCCATATGGTAAAATAACTGGTTTTATTACCTCCTAATTAATGTATGGAGCTCCCCATCCTGACCCTTCCCCCACCCCGAGAGCCCACCCCAAGTACAGAGCCCTTTGTCTTCTCTTTTATCCATTTCTATGTTATTTGAATTCTTATTTGTATGTAGTTTCTTTATAATAATATATATGCATGTTTGTAAATGGAGTTAAAGGACTATTAGAAGTGCGTTAGCCTCTAAGGGGGTTTGGTTCTGTCTTTCACAACCGCCACTGTCAAGGAGTTTCTGATAATATAGATTCTATTGTGTGTGTATTTCTAGAAGTGCGCAGGGAGCCGTGGGAAATGGGAGGATTTGCAGTGCACTGGGAAGGGATAAGGGATGGCGCTGGGTCTCAACTCTCCTCTCTTTCTTCCTTCCCTGCCACGTTAGCAGCCTCACCTGGGAGACTGTACCATTTGGATGGTCCTTGGTCATGTGTCTCCACAGTGGTACCTCAGTGTCGCCATCCAGACCCCATCCTGTTCCCAGCAGGCAGGCGCAGGATGGGCTTCCAGCTGGGGAAGGGTGTCCTGCGTGTCTGGGAGAGCACGGTGCCCAGGTGTGAGTGGCTGTAGTCTATGTCACGTCAGAGTGTCCCTGCAAGGACCTCATCCGAGCCAATGCCAGAGAAACTCCAGATGCCTTCGGAGCTAATGGTGCTTGTTCTGGGAGCCCGAACTCGTGAGCCCCTGCCTTTCGTGAGGGCGACAACCCCCAGCTGCAGGACCACTCGTAGTCCTGCCCTGACTTAGAAAGGGTCACTCTGAAGTGCTGAGCTCTCATTCTCTGACTGCACAGCTGTCCTTGAAGCAGCCCTGCTCATCCTGCCCAAGCCAGAAACCAGGGCCACTGCACCTGTGCACCACCTCTGTGTCCTGCCCCGGCTGCCTCCATTAGGACCAGGCACCTGCCTCTTCCCAGTTCCTCACCCACAGCTGTGCCTGTCTCCCCTCCCTTCACCTGGGATCCCACAAAGAAGAGTGCACCCGGTCTGTCCCTTGTCCCTCCAGCCCGGCTTGTCATCTGGGCTCCTCCTATCTCTCTGTCTCCCCTCTCCTGCTCCACGTTGGTGCCCTGGCCACAGTTCTCAGTGCCTAGCCTCCCTTCCGTCCTGTCCCAGCCTGATGGCGAGGGCTCTTTGCAACCTGCATCCCTTCCTCAGCTGCTTGGCCTTCCATTTGTGATCCAGGCTGACGTCTGTGGTGACTCACGCCATTTATATTTGTTACACTTGTCAATATATATGGGTTTCTTTCTACTATTTTATTTTTACTTATTATTTTTCTGATTCTTTTTTATTCTTTCAATTTAATTGAGAAAGGTTTTTTCCCCCCTTTTTTGTTGTGGGGGTTTTTTTGTTTTGTTTTGTTCTTTTTTTTTTTTTTT
>PVJO010025307.1:0-22961 GCA_004026905.1 Hystrix cristata | reverse complement strand
GTGAAATAAATCAGACACTTATTAGTACACATCGAATTGTTTCTCTGATATGAGAAACCATAAGTGTAAATAAGGACAAAGGGGTAGAATAGATATTATGTTTAAAAAAAAAAGAGAGATAGTATTCAAAAGAGAGGAGAACTAGATAGGGAAAAGGGGGATAAAGAAGAAGGTTAAAAGAAAAGTAAGATGAAAGGGGGAAAAAATGGTAAAGTGTAACTACACTTGTTGCAAATAGGGAGGGGTGAGTGAATGGAAGAGAGGGGAGGGGAAGGGAGGAAGAGGGGGTAAAACCAAAATGTATCATGTACAGGTACAAAATAACCATGTTGATTATGATCATTATGTATACAATGTACCATTACATGTTTCTTGGTAAAAATAAAAAATTAAAAAAAAAGAAAGAAAGAAAGAAATAGCATGATAAAGCAATTCAATTTAAATATTTAAAACACAAAATAAAAAGTATTATCAAACAGCCTAATATTTTAGACAAATTCCTGTCATATTGCATATGAACAGGCCTTCAGTAGTTTTTCCTATTGTTTATTTGGCTGGGCAAGAAAAGCTACAACTCTTGCACAATTATACTTCAACTCTCAGGCAACTAATGTATCTTAGAATAGAAATATAATCTGCAATGTATCACCCTAGGAAAATGTACTCCAAAGCTAGTAACATAAACTCCTATCTCACTGAATTATTCTTGTATTTCTGGACTAAGGGCTTTATATTTTATCTATGGCATTAGCAGGCTCTACTGTAATTAGGTCAGATAAAATATACACAATAAAGGTTGATAGGCCTATATATCTCTGATTTGGCCTTAGAGTTAAAGTTTATTAATTGTTTTGAATAATAGGTTTTAACTTTTTAAACTTTTACTATTATTTTATTTCCTATGTCTTTATGTTTCTTTGAGTTAGACTGGGACATTTTCTAAATTGCTTAAGTGGAAATTGAGATTATTGGTTTTAGCCCACTTTAATATAATCATTTATGCTATAATTTTTCCTAGAAGCACTAATTTAGACACAACACATGAAATTTGGTATATTGCCTTGTTTTAATCCCTTAGTGAGGAATTGATGAATAAAATATTGCTTACTAGTGAATTGCCAGTCTAAAATATGAAAGCTCTTAGTTAAGTTTTGCTCAGTTTTTGGTGAAAGTGTGGTCATGCTAAATTAAATTCTAAGATTTTTTTCCTTCATTAATAGTGAATAAAATGCTTTAAGAATTTCACTGAGAATAGATAATATAGAATAAGAGAAAAATACTGGCAGGTTAATATATGAACACCATAAGGATGTCAAATAACTTAATAGCAAAAGAACAAAAGAATCCAATTAAAAAACAAAGAACCTAAATAGATACACAAATACCAACAGGTAAACAACAACAAAAAAATTTTTGCCTTTCCGCTTCATTGGGGGAAGGCAAATTAAACCACAGTGAGATATTATAGTACTTCACACCTATTAGAGATAATATTACCAAAAAGATGAAAAATAAGTGTTGGTGAGGATGTGGGGAAAAGGAACCCTTGCACACTGTTGGACAGAATGTTAATTAGGCTAGTCATTATGGAAAACAGTATGGAGAATCCTCAAAAAATTTAAAACAGAGCTATCATATGATCCAACAATTCCACAGCAAGACACATTCTCAAAAGAAAAGAAGTCAGTACGACAAGAAATACATTCATTTGTGTGTTCATTGCAGCATTATTCCCAATAGTCAAGACATGGAACAATGTAAGTGTCCATCAGCAGGTGAATGAATGAAGGAAATATGACATACATACACAGGGAGTGCTAAGCTACCTTGAAAAAGAAGGAAAACTTGTCTGTTGAAACAACTTGGAAAAACCTAGAGAACATTATGCTAAAAGAAAACAAGCCTGGCACAGAAAGACAAATGTTGCAAGATCTCAATAACACATGGACTTTGAAAATGTGGAACTCATAGGGATGAGGAGAAGGGCCATGAAACTTAACTATTTGGAACTATTTGGGACTTAAAATAAGATTTAAAACACAGGCCTTGTGAGCTGTCTGCTTCTATAACCTTGCTTGCTTCTGTAGCTTTGTCTGCTTCTGTAACCTTGCTTGCTCACTCATTATTTTGAAAACAAGGAAAAGAAAACATAGGCAAGAAATAGAAATGTAACCCTTTATATAAACCCTATAATTTCTTTGTTTGGGGCCCAGGCTTTCAGGGTGTAAATGCCCCTGCGTAAATAAACCTGAGTTCTTCGACTCTCGAGTGGCACTTGGTTTTCTTGCTGAGCTGGAAATATTTTTTCCACAATAACAGAAACAGAGTAGAGTAGTGTTTATGAGGGGCTACAGCTGGGGAGTTCGGGGGAGGGGGGCAGGAAGATGTAAGCAGAGGGTAAAATGCTTCAGTTAAATGGGAGGCATAAGTTCCAGAGGTCTACTGTACAAAATAATAATAATGTGATATCTACCTGAGAGTTGTTAAATGAGTAGATCTTAAATGTTCTCACCACAAAAAATAAGTATGTGAGGTGATATTTTAATTAAGTTTAGTATTTGCACACTATATATAGATCAAAACACCATACTGTACACCTTAATATAGAAAAAATTTACTTATTAATTTAACCTTACTAAAGCTGAAGAGGGAAAACTGAATGATTTTTTTAAAAAGGAATTTTGCTTAAAGAAAAGCCTTGAAGACCCTGAATATATTCTTTCTAGGACATTATAGAAGAGATCTGATAACAACTAAATTCTCTTGCTGTCTTTTCATCTTAGGATAGTACTTATGTAAGTAAACTTACATTCCATACAGTACCATTTTAAAAATTATATATTAAAAAGAGCTGTCATTTTGGAAAATTCTCTATGCAAACAATATCTGTAACTGGCAGAATTTTTTTTTCTATTCATACTGCTCACAGAAGAAAAGGGTTCTGTGTATTCTATCAGTACAATTGCGTTCTTCATGGAAAAGATATTTCAACAGACAGGTTTTTCTTTAGTTTTCAGACATTGATGGTCTTATGAATAATCATATGTCCTGAATCTAAAAAATATAAACTAAAATCCTGCCTGTAACCATATAGTAATTGTTTTTTATAGTCTTTCCCTTTCAGTGTTTATGTCATGGCCTCTATTTCAGTTGGAATCAAAATTCCATTAATAGCTTACTATTTATGCTATTTTCTTACACATTCCTACAATATATAACACAGCTAAGTTTTCTTTATTGCATCAACCTTGACTCTAGCTATAAACGATAGGAATAATAAAGAAAGAGAAATAGTACTAACATGTATTAAGATTTTAGTCTCTTCTAGGTACTATATATAGTATTTTTAATACAGTGCCTAAAAAATCCCATCAAAATTTACTATTTCCACTCTTTCATTAATGAAGAGACTGAGACTCAGAGATGTTAAAAGCATATAGTCAATAAATGGCAGGCCTGGAAATAGTCAATCAACTTTTAATGTCCTTTGCCTAATGTAGAAAGTTTGTTTTCTGTCTTTATAAAGACCTTTGCTTCTAATACTTTCTGTCGTACATACCCTTACCAATTAAGACAACATAGAGATTTTCATATTTAATACTTCCACAAAAACTATGGTGCATTAAATATGGTTTTTTGTTTAGTTTTGTGTTTGGGGGTTTTTGTGGGGGGTGTTTGTTTTGTGGTACTATTGATTGAACCCACGAACTCACATATGCTAGGTAAGCACTCCTCCAATTAGCTACATCCAAGCCCTTTTAAAAATTTTTAGACAAGTTTGCCCAGGCTGGTCTTAAATTGAGACTTTTCTACCTCAGCCTACCAAGTAATCAGGACAACAGGAATGCACCAGTGGACACAACAAATGTGTTGTTTTTAAAATGTGAATACTCCAAACCATTTGCCCTAGACTCTGTCTATAATCCCCCCCACTCAGTTGAACATGTCCTGTAAGAATTTCTGTTACTGAGATTTTAAATTTAAACTCAGATCTCCTTTGTCACCCTCTCTTGTTTCTCTTTTGGTCTGCTTGACCGAAAAATACCCACCCTTCCATTCAAGGATCCATACATCAGTAGCAATCATCAATGAACCCACCACGGGAACTGTTCAACAAGCCAAATGCTCTGTGCCCTGTCCGCACTTGTGACATCCACTCCCAACTCACCCACCATTTGCCACAGAATGAAAGAGGCCCTCCCCATCTGGCTACAGTGTGGGCACAGTGATGGAAAATGATTCCAGCTAAAGTACTTTTCTTTAAAGAGAAAAAGAGCAAATGTATATAATTAACCATGCAAATAAGAAAAACACTAGCGATAATATTACTTAGCATACATTGACATATTATTGGGTTCTGAGTAATTCATACATATATTTAATTTTAGAATAAGTATGCTTATTTATAAAAATGAACTAAGAAAGAGAAATTTTTAGTCAAATGGCCTACCTACTTTTCAGATACTAAACAGATGAAGACAGTCCCATTATTTTTTAATTAGCACATGTTAGCAGTACAAAATGTTTACATTCCTGTGTGAAGTTGCTACATGTACATAACACATTTTAATCCCTTTTTTCATCCTCTTTCCTTCCCTCCTTCCTACACCTCTTGATCCGCTTCCCATCTGAGAGAGATCTATCTCCTTACTTCCTATTATCTATTTTTATTTTGCTGTTCATTTATAAATTGGGTTTCTCATATAAAAGGAATCATGCACTATTTAAGGTTGTGTGTTTGATTTATTACACTTAACATTATGGTCTCAAAGTGCATCCATTTGCCCACAACCATATGCCATGTGGCAGTCCATTGCTTAACTTCGATACAAACAAACTTGAAAATGTTTATGAAATGAATGGTTATCCAGAAAATACGTAATTATAAATATAATAATCTATAATACTTAATACAACACTAAAATTGACATTATTAAGGATAAATACTCTAAATAAATTACCAAGTGATAAATGGAAAAAGCTACCAAATCTCAGCCTCCCTTTTAAAAAAAGAAGCCAAACCAACAGATAATTTCATGAACTTTGTGACTTGTACATTTTCTCTTTACTTTCGAAATATTGAGAGCACAGAAAATACTGGTAATAATCGAGGGAATAAAGTTTAAAATAAATGTGAAACTATACTACACTACAATAACAATAACAGTTTTTAAAAAGGAAGCCAGGTATAGTGGCACATGCTTGCAATCTCAACACTCCGGGAAATGGAAGCAGGAGGATTGCAAGTTTGAGCCCAGTTTGAGCAACTTTGTGACCTAGAGAGACCCTGTCTCAAAAGTTAAAAAGTAAAATAAAAGGATTGGGAGTAAAGATAGCGCAAGGACTCTGGATGAAATCCTTAGTGCCACTAAATAAACAAAAGAGGAGCAATAAATTTTGCCATTCATCCATTTCTTCACGATAGGGGAAGTGCTTGCACACACTCACACAAAATATTTTGAGGCCAATGCCTAGAAAAGATATCTATTATTCCTGCTACCCTACACCCTCATGAACAGGTCTCTTGGTCCCAAACTACCTGCAAAACAAACTGAGACACGTCATCCTTCCCATATGTCTAGAAACAGGAAATGTGTTTAGGGAGCATCTTGCCAATTTCTGCCACTGTCCAAATTTTTCATACCCAAATACCCACTTGGATCTTCCTTAGAAACACTGGAAACACTATGTTCTCTCCAAGATGAGGCAACATAAAGGTCACCCAGTCCCTGGCTTCAGCTCTTATCCACATGACGCACAATCTTTTCCTACATGCAAAGCAGCCAATGTTCCCCTCAGTTCTTTTCTTTGTATACTTAGCCAAGGTGCATTACTAAAGTTCATTTTGCCAATATCTTCCCTTAGAGTGCATTAGAAACATGATCTGCCTTCCAAGCATTCCCCAGAACCAATTATTTTACCTAACAAGTTTTTGGTACTATGCCATCTACTGACTGAGTGATACTACAAGAAATAAAAATAAAAGAAAATCATGATGCTGAAGGACCTCATGGATAAGCACGAACTGATGATCTGATTCACTACATAGGAAGTGAACTCCTCCTGATGAATTTCTTTCCCGTGACAGTATTAGGAATTTTTACCTAGCATCTGGTGGTTTTCATCACAAAGATAGTTTGAATCATTCCTATGTCCGTGCTAGTATAAAATCATGTAAGTTTGTGGCAAACTTTCTAAAATGTGACTTGAAAACTTGGACTTGGAAAAAATACAGAGTTTCAGAGAATGAATTTGGCAGCAAACTCCTTGGTTTCATCACTTTTTCCCAGCTATACTTTCCATCATTTCTCATTCTTAAAATAAAATATGCATTTGCTTAGTTATATTTTTAACTGACTTCTTGTCCCCTTAGAATTGAGGCTGAAATACAAAAGCAAGCAAGTAAATATGGGAAAATAAAGAATAAAGGTTTATGATGACTTCAATAGTCTCCTCTCTTTGAGCTTTCTTCTCCCCAAAACGCTACAATTACAGAATATAAGAAAACAGGGAGAACAAAGGCTCTGAAACTTTTACTGGTTTTGAAAGTAATGTGTGTCTATTATCTAGGCCAATATTCCTCTTTAAAAAAAAAAAAGTGACCTGCAAGACAGAAGATGCCAGTTAAGTTGTTTTTAATTTGCTGATGATTGACAAGGTAGGCCAAGAGGTCTCCCACTTTCTCTCTGGAAGGGACATTGCAACAGCTGCTCACATACAGATTAATGGTCCATATATTCTAGTCTCTTGTTGCTGACCAGCTGATAAGGCACATAATTGTCCTTACCAATTGGACATAATTTATTCCTGCCTTGGGTGGCTGTTACCTTCAGCAATTAAAGGATAGTGACTGATGGGCCCTGTTACATTACCCTCACAATTTAGCTGAATCCGCTATTCCTACTCGTATACGGCATATCTACACATTGCCAGAAATTTACATACAAAACAGTTTCAGTCCAGAAAATGTTTTTCAATTCTCCTAGAATTCTAGCAAATCTCATAAAATAGATGTTCTACCCAATTTTGATGAAGTGCCCTTTCCCTAAGGAGCTCAGACACATTTAGACATGGCCATCGTTAGGAATATGTTGCTGTTAGGAAGTTACTGATGCACAGATGCTTCACATGCAAGTTCACCAGCGTAAGAAAGTGATGTCAGGGACAGCACCGATGTGCACAGGCATCAACGGTACCAGCGGGAATATTCAACTCTAGAAGCCTTTCAACACACCATCAATTTCTCGGGTTTCTCCCAGATTGCCATTCTGTCATACACAGAATATCAGGAATTTTCTTCAAGAAAAATAATAAGACATTCCTGTTAGCCTGTGTTATATCTACTTTTTGAAAAATTAAGCAAGCAGAGACAGTAGTAATTGTTTAAAAGGGGTGGCATGGTATATGAGAGCTGTTAACCCATATGCCTCCTCCACAGTCTTCTATAAGCACACGCACTATAGCTGAGTTCTCCAGATGTCTCATCATCAGACCCTATCTCCTCACCCAGAGAATGACTTAAGCTTTTCAAAGCTGCCTCTGAGGTCTTAGTAAATCACTCTTTCCTTTAAATTTAAGTCACAGAAAATTTCCAAGATTATATTTTTGTTACATATTTCATCACTCAGCTCTTCTTAACATCTCACAGGAATTAATTCCATAAGTAAGATATAACTCAAGGCAAAAAAAAATCTTTAATTTTCAACATAATATTACCTTAGTTGCTTTCTCGATGCTAAGACAAAATACCTGCCACTCAAAGTTAAAGGAGGAAGATTTACTTCAGTTCACAGTTTGTAGAGGTTTCAGCCTATGGGTGGCTGGCTCCAAGGCAAAGCAGAGGAGAAACAGTCCATGTCAGGACAGGGAAAAAGCAAAAGCAGGAGAAGTAAGACTCCCTTTTCCTTTTATCCTATCTAGATTACTAGCCTTTTGGGTGGTGCCCCCTACACGCACAGTGGGCCTTTCCATTATCCACACCTAGAATGATGCTAAACCAATTAATAGACTAATCCAGAACCACATGTCCTTAATCCTAGCATCACACAATCTACATCCAGCCACCTCAGAAAAACCCTACTTATGAGCGCATGAGGCTTTGGAGAGACATCTAGACACAAGCCATCACATTTAGACCCTGTCTTTTCACCATGAGAATGACTTCTAAAGCTTTCCAAGTTGCCTCTTAGCTCCTAGTAAATCACTGTCTCTGTTAAACTTAAATCACAGAAAACTGCCAAGATTATTTTTGTTATGTGTCAACACTTAACTCTTCTTAACATCTCTCAGGAATTAATTGCTCAAGTAAAATACAACTCAAGGTAAAAAGAATCCTTAATTTTGAATGCAATATCTTTCAATTTTCCTATTCCTCTTACCATTAATAATCAACAATAAAAGAAAAATTAGCAATCCTCAGCCTTTTGATAAACAGACATTTTTTCTTAGTCATAGAAATTACTTAACTCCTAACCCTGAAGGAACTTCTAGGAGGTTGTTTAATTGATCATTCTACCAAAGCAATCTTTCATTAAGTCATATGCCAAAGACGGTAAGTGGTCGACACTATGATAAAACATCTCCTGATTTCATTTCCTTAAAAAGAACTCACTCTACCTTGTAATTAGTCTTAAGCTTTTCCATTATTTAACTAGAAGTATTACTATGGAAATAAAGAAGTAATAGCAATATTAGCATCAGACTATTAATCATACACACAGAGAAAATATATACATATGCATACATACAGATAAAGAGAGATTTTGAATTATACTGAAGTTTTCTTCATTGAATCACCCCATCTTATTCTTCTAAACACCAAAAAAAAATTATGGGGTCAATAGTTTTTCCAGCAAATATTCTAAATAATTATTTTGGATTATAGTTTTCTCCTTTGTTTAATTTTTTTTAACTCCTTATTGTAGTGTCATTTACATGGCATTAAATCTCACCCATTTGGAGCATATCATTTTTTTGTATAAATTTACAGGGCTGTGCAACCACCACCACTGTTTATTCGAACATTTTCACTATCCCAAAAGATCCCTTGTGCCATTTGTATTCAATCCCTCTTTTCACCAAAGGCCCAGGCAGCCATTAATCTGTTATCTGTATAGATTTAGCTTTCCAAGATGCTTCATATAAATGGATGCACACAACATGTAGTCTTTTGGATCTTTTTGTTTTCACTTAGCATAAAAGTTTGAGGTTCATTCATGTTTTAGCATGCATGAGTACTTAGTTTTTATGAGTGAGTTGCATCCCATTATATACCATTTTCTGTTACAAATAATACTGCTATGAACATTCACATGCAAGTCTTTAGTGAAAGTATGGTTTATTTCTCTTGGATAGACATGCAGGATGGAATCGCAGACTCATACTAACATATATATATATATATATATATATATATATATATATATACCATTTAAAAATGCTAAACATTCTACAAAGTAGCTGTACCATTTTACATTCCTACCAGCAATGTTTGAGGGTTCTGTTTTCTCTATATGCCTGCAAAGGCTTGTTATTACAGTATCTGTTTGATTATAGCCATTCTAGTGGGTATGAAGTATTATTTCATAATAGTTTTGATTTTCAGCTTCCTAATAACTAGTAATGTTGAACATCTTTTTATGTTTATAAGCCATTCATGTATCTTCTTTGGTAAGATGACTACTCAAAGATTTTTCCCATTTTTAACATTTTCTAGAAATGCTTTTCACATCAGACATAGTTCATCTACTAAGTGTACAGACTCAATGATTTTTAGTATAGAATTATGCAACCCTCACCATAATTTATTTTTAGAATACTTCATCATCCTCAAAAGAAATTTTGTACATATTAATGATCACTCCTCATTTCCTATCTACCTCAATGTTTACATTTGGTTATTTGATTTTAAGTTATGAGTTCTTTCGATATTCCTAATAAAAATAATTTATCAGATATATGAGTTGCAAATATTTTATCCCAATCTATTGCTTCATTTTTATGCTTTCACATCTGAAGTCAGATTTAGCCATATCTGCTCCAAGGACTGTGCTTTTGGTATCATATCTGAGAGCTCTTTGCCAAATACAAGATCACAACAATTATTAAAATGCTTGGCATTATGAAAAATCTATTATCCTATGCTTGTGGAGAAAATTGAATCTCATAGAGTTAACTAACTTCTATGGGGTTTACAAATTAGTAACTGAGCTGCTACACTTTACTTTTTCATTACAGAAAGACATTAATAGAGATTTTCTTACCTTACATTTGCTTTAATAAATACTTATTGAATTCTGAATATTTAAATTGAAGCTTAAGAGTCAAAAATTGATATCTACATAGCTGCTTCACGTGGAAGGCAAGTGGTGCATATAATTAGGGAAGGTGTTTGTTATTGACATATATAGAGTTGTGATTGACTTACTAACCATATACTTAGTAATAAAAGAGAAAGAGCACATGATTTTGTTCAAAGGGATGGAAAAAGATACACTAGAAAGTTTATGGATTTATAATATTAGTGTATTAATTTCTTTTGAATTAACATTTTTTATTATGTGATAATTTTGCAATGGTTTATTAGAAAAAGTTTCGGTGATGCAATAAACAGAAGCCATGAAAATTTGGTATGTTTCATGTCACAAAGAAAACAGAAAATCTCTATCACTATTTTCCTTTCTAGCCTCTTTGTTATTGTACAGGAAAAGAGTAAAAGTAGAAATCTCAGCAAAAACAAAAACAAAAAAATCAGAGTCAAAATCTTTCAGTAGGCTCTTTTACACCCTAAGGAAATTTGCTATTATAATAGAGATTTTTATTTGTAGCTTTGTGTTAGTGTTACTTTTCAGTATGTATCCTGTAACAATGCAATCTATTGACATTTTATGATGAAAAGTCAGAGACCAAGAACATTTGCTAATAATACGATAGTAAAAAATAGCATCAAGGACATCATACACTCAAATATTCATCATAAGATTCTATTGTTTGAGAAGAGCCAGAACAGGTAGACCTTGGGTATGATTCTTCATAACCTCTGGCACCTTCATTTTATAATTTTCAGGCACCATCTGTGCCCTTACCTATACTCACACATTGTTTCCATCACTCTTCACAGCTCAGCATCTTTATCTGTCAAACCCAAGAATTACAATCTGAATGAATGACACCAACGAAGCAATTTATATTGTGCCACCAAGCTGTCTCAGGAGAATTAAATATCCAGATAACATAGTCTTATAAAAAGGCTATGACTTTGATTTCAGTAAACAGGAATTTAAGCCCCCATTAAAACCAGTTAGTATGAGTTAGACTTTGGGGTAAAAAAAAAAAAATCACTTCCAAGTTCAGTTTTCTCAACTGTAAAATGAACATGGATACAATAGACTCTTTTCAGAAATGTTGTATGCCTAATTAAAATTATATATAAAAGACTTCCCATTTGGAAGCTAAATTAAAATCACTCCTGATATTCAGGCATGTCTGTGCAAAGGCCTATGGTGGACAGAGTAGAAGGAAAACTGGAATGTAACTCCAGAATATATAGTCTTTGGGTGGTTACAGAAGGGAGTAGGGATCACCAGAGAGGTAGACCAGAATGCAGACAGGAAGTCAAAGATCAGTTTCCAGAGATAAACCCAGGGTTCACAGGATCATGGGTACAAAACACCATCTACATATCTTTGAGTTTGTGAAAAGCCCTTTTTTAACTGTCTTCTTCACAATTTCACTATATATATATATATGTGTGTGTGTGTGTGTGTGTGTGTGTGTGTGTGTGTATATGTGTATATATATATGTATATATATATATATGTATACATATATATATATATACATATATATATATATTTTTTTAACCAAGAACATGTATTGGTACATTGTATACATAATGATCATAATCAACATGGTTATTTTGTACCTGTACATGATACATCTTGGTTTTCCCCTCTCTTCCCCCCTTCCCCTCCCCTCCCTTACATTTACCCACCCCTCCCTATTTGCAACAAGTGTATTTACACTTTTCCATTTTTTCCCCTTTCATCTTACTTTTCTTTTAACCTTCTTCTTTATCCTCCTTTTCCCTATCTAGTTCTCCTTGCTTCAAATACTATCTTTTTTTTCTTTTATGTAATATCTATTATACCCCTTCGTCCTTATTTACACTCATGTTTTCTCATATCAGAGAAACAATTCGATGTGTACTGATAAGTGTCTGATTTATTTCACTTAATAGTATGTTCTCAAGGAACATCCATTTACATACAAATGACACCAGTTTATCCTTTTTTATGGCAGTGTAGTACTCCATTGTGCAGAAGAACCATATCTTCTTTAGCCACTCATTAGTTGTTGGGCATTTAGGTTGTTTCCAAGACTTAGCTATTATTATAGGGTTTTTTTCAACACTGGGGAGTGGGCCTTATGCATTCTAGGCAAATGCTCTACCACTAAGCTGTACTCCCAGTTTCAGCAGATATTTTTGTGGCATCACATTATTTTATATATTTGTCATTATTTTATACATTTGTCACTTACCACCAAAAGGTTACTTTTAAACTTATTTATATCAGTTGCTTACAATGCATCCCATCAACTAATATACCATATGTGTGTGTGTGTGTGTGTGTGTATGTAATATACTCTATAACCAAATATTCCTTAATCTTTATTGGTCCTCTGTCTTTGTGGTCCAGTCTAGTTGTACCTCAGTCTGTGATACACAGTGGCTAACAAAACTGGTTACAGGAACTATTTCTACACGTTCAATTCTACTTTCTACATGGTAGACGACAGTAAACAGTATATTACTGTGGCTTAGAGCAGGGGCCTTACAATCAAATTCTGTTTACATTCTAACTACTTGAATAGTAGCTAACCCATACGTTCCTGACAAAAATTCAGTGAGATGAAAATTGTGAAGTACTGTCAGACTCTCTGGTATATGGTAAACATTAAAAAATTGCCAGCTATTATTTTAAATTTTCTAAGTGAACATAAATTCTATTTCAACTGAATTCTATGAAATTCCTCAAGACATAATACGTTTTTGCTAAAAAATAAATATATATGATGTATGAAATTACCACATTGAACACCAATGTTTTGTAAAACTAATATGCACTTACGAAAATATATTTTAAAAAATGAGAGGAGATCCATTATGGCAGACTAGAAACAAGAACATTCTCAGCATTTGTTATTATTAGATTTTTCTTGATGACAGGCATTATTTCTGGGGTAACATGGTATCTCAGTGTAGTTTTAATTAGCATTTCTCTAATGGCCAGTGACGTTGAACATTTTTTCATGTACTTATTGGCCATTTATATACAAATAAAAAGCAAAATAGTAGATAAGTAGGAAGTAGGGAGAAGTTCAAATAATTCCCCAGATTATCAATTCCATTTTTTCAAAAATATTTTAATATATATGCTGATTTGTTTCATTTATACTACTAGTTTCTCATCATTCACTGAAAAGAAAGTTTTGTGCTATTATCTGTTTGTGTCTTCTTTGTAAGAGAGCATTTTTTTGTCTATGTCTTGTACTTTGACTACTTTGAAGATAATGATACAAAGTGTATCATCTATTGTTATACTCTTATGATTTTGCTGTGAATTTTTTTTATTTTTTCATAAAATTTAAAAAAATATGAAAAAAGATGCCTCCTCAAATTCTTAACTCCTCAAAAGCTGATTCCACATATACTAAAATCAATGAAATTCCACGTAAGAACATGATTAATGTGATCAAAGAAGAGACAAATAGGCAAGTGAATAAATCAATTATTAAAATGATCAACTAGCCCAAAGAAGATACAAATAAACATCTCATTGAATTAAGAAAAACAATTCAGGCTATGAAAGACAACTTCAGAAAGAGATATCAGTTATGGGAAAAAATCAAGCAGAAATTCTGGAAATAAGAACCACAAGAAGTAAAATTTAAAACTCAGTTAAAAGTGTCTGCAGTAGGCAAAATGAATCAGAAGAAAGGGTATGAAGACTTGAAAACAAGGTAGAATAAGAAACAATGAAAACATTACCAAGAGCCCAGAGACAACTCTTAAAGAACAAATTAAAGAACCACTGTCTAGAAGAGGGTGTCAAAGTATAGGTTAATGGCATAGAAAATCAATTCATTAAAATTATTGAAGAAAATTTCCCAAACCTACAGAATGAGATGAATACCCAAATAAAGGAGGCAGTTAGAAACCCAAATAGACATGATTAGAATAGAACCTTTCCATGACACATCATAGTCAAAATGCCAGAAATTCAGAACAAAGAAAAAATATTAAAAGCTAGTGCAAAGCAGTGCCAAATCACTTACAAGGGAAAATCCATCAGAATAATAGCAGATCTCTCAACAGAAACCTTAAAGGCCAGGAGGGCTTGGGATGAGGATTTTTTTAAGTCTAGACCCAAAGAATTGCCAGCCCAGATTATTATATCTTACAGACCTATCCTTCAAAGTCAGAGAAGAACTAAAAATCTATTATAAAGATAAACAAAATAAATTCATAATCATCAAGTGTCTTATTTGTTTCCCTCTTTTCTGGGACAAAATACCCAACACCCACAATTTACAAGAGACAAAATTTATTTTGGCTCACAGTTTGTACAGGTTTCAGTCCACAGTCAGCTGGCTCCAAGGCAAGGCAGCATGTCAGAGGAGAAACAGTTCATGGCATGGCAGTGGGAAGCAGAGAGAAATCAAGGGAGGAGGAAAGGAGATATACCCTTCCAGACCATGCCACCAGTGACCTACTTCCTATGACTGGACTTCACATCCCAACATTGTATTTAACCATATTCATTAGTGAACTAATCCACTGAAGTGGATCACACCTGAGGTTCAAATCACCTCACAAAAGCCCCACCTATGAGCACATGAGGCTGCGGGAATGGGATCTAGATATAAACCATAACACCAAGTCAGCACTGCAGAACATACTTAAGGGAATTCCAAACAGAGAAGATGAGGACAACAACCACAAAACCAAGGTAAAGAATAAATCTCACTATGAAAGTAAATGAGAAACAGAAATGAATTAATCACCAGAAAAACAACAAAATAACAGGAATTAGTACATACATTTCAACAACAACACTTAATGTAAACAGTCTTAACTCTTTAATTAAAAGACATGGGATAGCAGAATGAATAAAAAAAACAAGACCCATCTACATGCTGCCTGGGAGATAAACACCTCATCTGAAAATACATACAAAGAATGAAAAATGGAAGAATGGAAAATGATACTGCAAGAAGCTGGAGCCTGAAAGCAAGGAGAAATAGCTATACTTATATCTGACAAAGTTGACGTCAAACCATAATTCGTCAGAAGACCCAAAGAAGGTCACTGAAGAGAACAATTCACCAAGAAGAGTTAACACTTGTAAAGATATATATGCAGTGAATGGCTGCACACTCAATTTTATAAAACAAAAACTATTTTGCATATAATAGCAGATAGACACCAAAATAATCATGGTGGTGGACTTTAATATCCACACAGTCACAAATAAACAGGTCAATCAGACAAAAAAAAAAATCAACAGAGAAACATCAGTTAAACTACACTATAGATCAAATGGATTTAACAGGTATCTATAGAATGTTTTACCCAACAGTAGCAGAATACACATTCTTTTCAACAGCCTACAGAATTTTCATTCAATCTGATTACATTGGGATGAAAGTAGAAATCCATACCAAAAGAAACTATGTAAACACTATTTACTGAATAATACACTCTTGACTGATCCATGAGTCACAGAAGAAATCAGAGAAGAAATTTTAAAAGTCCTAAAATCTGCATCTTTCAAATGACCAATGATGTTGAACATTTTTTCATATATTTATTTGCAATTTTTATTTCCTCATCTGAGAAATGTAAGATACCATCTCACTCCAGAAAGAATAGTTATTATCAAGAAATCAACCAATAACAAGTGCTGGTGGGGCTGCGGGGAAAAAGGAACCCTCCTCCATTGTTGGTGGGAATGTAGAGTGGTCCAACCACTGTGGAAATCAGTGTGGAGATTCCTCAGAAAACTATAACTAGAGGTTCCATTTGACCCAGCTATTCCTCTGCTGGGTATCTTCCCAGAAGAATTAAAATCATCATACCACAGTGATATATGCACAACCATGTTCACAGCAGCACAATCTGTAATAGCTAAGTCTTGGAAACAACCTAAATGCCCAACAACTGATGAATGGCTAAAGAAGATGTGGTTTTTCTACACAACGGATTACCACACCACCAAAAAGAAGGGTAAACTAGAGTCATTTGTATGTAAATGGATGTTTCTTGAGAACATACTATTAAGTGAAATAAATCAGACACTTATCAGTACACATCGAATTGTTTCTCTGATATGAGAAAACATGAGTGTAAATAAGGACGAAGGGGTATAATAGATATTACGTAAAAGAAAAAAAAAAGATAGTATTTGAAAGCAAGGAAAACTAGATAGGGAAAAGGGGGATAAAGAAGGAACGTTAAAAGAAAAGTAAGATGAAAGGGAAAAAATGGAAAAATGTAAATAAACTTGTTGCAAATAGAGAGGGGTGGGTGAATGGAAGGGAGGGGAGAGGAAGAGGGGGGGAAAACCAAGATGTATCATGTACAGGTACAAAATAACCATGTTGATTATGATCATTATGTATACAATGTACCAATACATGTTCTTGGTAAAAACAAAATTTTTTTAAAAAATTAAAAAAAAAAGTCCTAAAATCAGATGATAATGGGAATACAACAAATAAGAATTGTTGGGACACAATGAAAGCTGTTGTAAGAGGGAAGTTTATAGCTAGAAAAACATACTAAATCCCAAATAAATAAACCAATGATAGATTTCATTGTCCCAGAAACACAAGAGCAAACCAAAGCCAAAATTGGTAGAAGGAAAGAAATAATAAAGATCAAAGCAAAAATTAATGAAATTGAGACTAAAAAGGAAAAAACAAAAACCCAAAGGATCAAAGAAACAAAATTTGGTTCTTTGGAAAGATAAACAAGATCAATAAACTCTTAGTTAAACCTACCAAAAGAAAGAGAAAGAAGGTTCATATTAACACAATTACAAAAGATGAAATTAGAACAGACACCACTAAAATCCACAGGATTATTAGAAACAATTTAAAGACTTATATTCCAATAAATTGGAGACTCTAGAAGAAATAGGTACATTCCTAAATGCCTATGACTTACCAAAATTGAACCAAGAAAAGATAAAAACACCTACACAGACAAATAATAAGCAATGCAATTGATGTACTAATAAAAACTCTACCAAGGAAGAAAAGCACAAAATCAGATGGATTTACTGCTTAATTTTACAAGGCCTTTACAGAACTAACAACCATGCTCCTCAAACTTTTAAATGAAAAAAAGAAAGGAATGCTTCCAAATTCATTTCACAAAGCCAGCATTATCCTAATACCAAAACAGGTAAGGGCACAACAGAAAAAGAAAACTACAAGCCAATATCCTTGATGAAAACAGATCCAAAAATCCTCAAAGAGATTTCTGCAAACAGAATTGAATGACATGTTAAAAGAAAAAAAAATCATTCGCCATGACCAAGTTGGTTTCATTCCAGGGATGCAAGAATGATTCAACATATGTAAATCAATAAGTGTAATTATACCCCAAAAATAGAATCAAGATTAAAAACCACATAGTCACCTCAATAAAAGAAGAAAAACCTTCAACAAAATCCAATTCTCCTTTATGGAAAAAAAAACCTTGAACAAAAGAGGTACAGAGGATCTTACCTCAAAACAATAAATGCCTTGTAAATGGAAGACCAAAGAACTCTACCAGAAAACTTTTAAATCTGATAAGCCAAATCAGCAAAGTGGCAGGACACAAAAATCAGCATACAAAAATCAACTGTGTTCCTGCACACCAGTAATGAACCCACAGAGAAAGAAATCAGGAAAGCAATTCCACTCATAAAACCAGATTTCAGATTATACTGAATGCTATAGTAACAAAAAACAACATAATACTAGCACAAAAATGGACATGTAGACCAGTTGAGTAGTACAAAACACACAGAAACAAGGCCATTCAACCACAGCTATCTGCTTTCAGCAAAGGGGTCAAAAATACATTGGAGAAAAGATAACTTCTTAATACACAGGGCTAGGAAAACTGCATATCCACATGCAGAAGATAGTTCCTCATCTGTCACCCTGTACTCAAATCAAATCAAAATGGATCAAAGACCTAGATATACAACTGGAAACTTTGAAACTGCTGGAAGATAACATAGGGGAAACACTTGAAGCCATCAGCAGAGAAAAACTTCCTATATATGATTCCAATAGCACAGGAAATAATACCAAGAATCAACAAATTGGATTACAAAAAATTAAAAGATTCTGCACAGAATCAATTAATAGAGTGAAGAGAGAGCCTACAGAATGAGAGAAAATCTTTGCCAGTTATTCTTTGGAAAGGAGATTAATATCCAGAATATAAAAAGAACACAAAAAATTAACCCTCCCAAAACAAATAAAGGCAAATGAAATGAATAGACACTTCTCAAAGAAGTATAAATTGCCAATAAGTATATATGAAATGTTCATGATCTTTAGCTATTAGGGAAATACAAGTCAAAACTATCCTGAGCTTCCATCTGACTCCAGCCAGAATGGCTATCATACAAAATAAATAAATAAATAAATAAATTGCTGGCAAGGATGCAGGGAAAGGGCACCTTACTATGTTGTTAGTGGGAATGGAAATTAGCACAACTACTATGGAAATTAGCATGGAGTTTCCTCAAAAACTAATAAAATAGAAATATCATTCAATCCAGTCATATCACTCTTAGGTATATACTTGAAAGAATTAAAGACAACACATTTTAGTGATACAAACAAACGTATGTTTATAATGGTGTAATTCACAATAGCTAAGTTGTGGAAACCACCTGGACATCTATCAATGCATGAATGGATAAAGAAAAATTCGGGGAGGGCAGTATTTCAGCAATTTAGAAAAATGAAATCATGTCATTTGCAAGAAAATGAGTGGAAATGGACACTATTGTGTTAAGCAAAATAAGCCAGACTCAGAAAGTTAAATATCATGTTTTCTCTTACATAATAAACTTAAAATATAAATAAATAGATAAATGAGAGGTAGTAAGAAAATAGAAGATAGACTCATGGAAATTGGGAAGGGGATCAGGGAGAGGGGAGAGGAAAGAAGGAAGGGAGTTAAAGAGATTGAAAATGATCAAAATATGTTACACTCTTGTATCAATTCCCCAAAATGCACATCACTAATCTATTATTAACATGCACTAGTTTTAAAAATTGAATATACATGCATATGTTTGTTTCCCAGTTACATAAAGCACACCTGTGTAAGCTCTTTAGGAAATATTAAAATGCCTGGATATTCTATATTGCTGTATTAAATTGTTTTGCCTTGCATACATTATGCTCTCAATGGATACTGCAGGGTTCCCACTGCCCTTCTTATGAATAGGGTATTGCTCTCATTCCTAACACTAATCCTTTCATATGCTCTCCCAGTTTAACCTTTTCCAACTTGTCAAAAACTTTGCCTAATTGATCAGACGTTATTCTATGCATATTCACTACAGCTTGGATCTGAAATGTCTGCTATGTGCTAAAGGCTTGGTCACCAGCTTGTGAGACTGTTGTGAGATGGTGGAGTTTGGGGAGATGGAACACAATGGAAAGAAGTCGGGTCACTGGGGGCATTCCCTTGAAGGTGATATTGGAACTCTGGTCTTTTCCTGTGTCTCTTTGCTTGCTGGCCACCATAAGGTGAGGCGCCACTTCTGCCATGTGTTCCCAACATGATGTATTACCTTGCCACAGGTCCAAAAGCAATGGGCTGAGAAATCATGGGTCAAAACCTCCAAACTGTGAGCCAAAATGAACTTTGCATTCTTAGAAGCTGATTCTCGCATATATTTTGTCCTGATGACAAAAAGCCAGGAAGACACCCTAATGCTTTCTTCTTATGGATTGCATTCCCTCAACATTTAAATATTCTTGAACATTCCCCAAACAAAAAACAAAATAACACTTAGCTCTCCTACTACCCCCTGAGTCCTGGCTTCTCCACTCATTTTCAATCCATCATATTCCTCTCCTTTAAAAATCGAGGTCCCTGAAATGGGTATTGATCAATGCTGGACGACCACATACATGCTGAACATCAAGTAGTTTGTATTAGCAAAGCAAAAGCAAAAAATATCAGAGTCAGTTACAATGCTTTTATGCTTTGGTGACATACAAGCAAGCCATTCTAACTCTACAGTGCATGTAAATTGTGTCATTTTGAAAAATAAATTATTTAAAATAATCTTAAACAGAGGACTCCATTGTCTTTCTAATGTTCCCTGGCATTCAGGGTCTTAATCTGACTCTGGCTCAGTTCTCCACTTATTTCCACTCATGTTATTTACCTGCCACAACCCTACAATACAACTTCTGACCCAAAATAAATCCACTGAAACTGCTTTTGTCAGTGTCACCAAATGGCTGCCTTATCACTAATCCAAGTAGCATTGCTCCTTTAATTTACCTAATATCTCTTCAGAACGTGACAGTGTTGACCTGTCTCTGCTTGAAATCTCCTACCGACTTGACATAACACTGTGTTTCAGCTTTGCTACAATTCTCCCAAATCCCTGAAAGATTCACACTCTTGGTCTTACCTCCCGTCCTTGGACTTTTCACCAGTGTGTTTCAATGCACATCACTGTACCTGTCACATAGTAGATAGCAGGTACTCAGGAAAGATGGATGAACTCATTGTTGAAGACCTGAATCTGATTACCCATGACACTACAGCTTATATTACCTGTTAAGACTCCCATATCTCCACTGATTCTGTCTCATAACTCATCTCTTTTTATTTTCCCCACCTCTTCCTTGTAATTTCTGAGTTTTTCTCTTGATTCTCTGCCTCAAAATCTTTTTAAAATAAAAAAACACATAGATATACATACAACAATAACATATTTTACACAGCGATAATGAAAAGTCAAAAAGGAAATTAAGAAAAAAAAACACAATAACACCAAAAGGAATAAAATACTCAGGAATAAGCTTATCCAAGAGGTGAGAGACCTGTATAATGAAAAACACAAAACAATGATGAAAGAAATTAAAGAAGACACAAATAATGGAAAGACATCCTGTGTTCATGGATTGGAATACTTCTATTGATAAAAATGTCCATGCTACTCAAGTGATTTATAAAGTTATTATAATCCCTATCAAAATCTCAATGGTATTTTCTGCAGAAATAGAAAAAAAATCCTAAAATGCATATGGAACCATGTAAGGTGCTGATCAGTCAAAACGATTTTCAGAAAGGGAAACCAAACTAAAGGCATTACACTTCTATATCTGAAAACATATTACAAATCTACAAAGATCAAAAACGCCTTAGTAATGTCATGAAGACAGACATCTGACCAAAGGAACAGAATAGAAAGCTCAGAAACCAACCCAGATATATGGTCAAGTGTTCTTCAACAAGGGAATCAGGAATGAGGAAATGTTAGTCTCTTCAAGAAATGGTTGTAGGAAAACTGGATATACATGTGTGAAAAAATTAACTGGACTTAGGGTCTTAAATCAACCCAAAATGGATTAAAGACTTAAATTTGAAACTATAAAACTATTAGAAAAAAACCCAGAGAAAAAGCTTCATGACAGTCTTGGCAGTGATTTCTTGGATATGACACAAAAAATAAAAGTAAAAAATAGGCAAATGGAGCTACATCAAACTAAAAATTTCTGCATAACCAAGGAGATAATGAACAGAGTGAAAAGGCAACCTACAGAATGAAAGAAAATGTTTGCAAAGCATATGCCTAGTCTGGGTTAATATCCAAAATGTGTAAGGAATTCCTATGATTCAGGAGGAAAAAAAAAATCTGGTTAAAAAACGGGCAAAAGACTTGAATTGACATTTCTTCAAAGAAGTGGTACAAACAGCAGATAGGTATTTGAAAAACTGTTCAACATACATCTGCATCAGGGAAACGTAAATTAAAACCACAATGAAGTATTACCTCACACTTGATAGGATGGCAATATTAAAAACAAAAATTAAGAACCAAAAAAAAGGGAAGTAGCTAGTATTGGCAAGGAAGTAAAAAAGTTAGAACTTTTGTACACTCTTAGTGGAAATGTAAAATGGCACAGTTGCTATGCAAACAGTACACGAATTTTTCAAAAAATTAAAAATAGAACTATTGTATGATCCAGCAATCCCACCTCTGTGTTTATATCTAGAAGTATCCAAAGCAGAATCTCAAATATTTGCAAACTCATGTTCATTGCAGCACTGTTCACTATTGTCAAAAGGTAGAAATATCCCAGATGTCCATCAACAAATAAAGAAAATATGATATATAGTTACAATGAAATATTATTCAGCCATTAAAAGAATAAAGCCCTACCATAAATTACAACATGGATGAATCCAGACAACAGTATGCCAAGTTAAGATAGGTCAGTCATGTGGGTTGGGGATTTAACTCAGTGGGAGAGTGCTTGCCTAGCAAGCACAAGGCCCTGAGTTCAATCCCCAGCACTCAAAAAAAAAAAAAAAAAAAAGATAAGTCAGTCACAGAAGGACAAATGTTGAATGATTTTACTCACATGAATTATCTAAAGTAGTCAAACTCATAGAAATGAAAAGTCAACTGGTAGTTCCAGGAAATGGGGGGCAGAAAATGTGGAGCTGCTGTTCAATGGGCACAGCTATGCAAAACAAAAACTTTGTAGAGACCTCCTGTACAAGATTATGCTTACAGTTACTGCTCTGTACACTTAAGAGGGTAGGGGCTAGGGATGTAGCTCAGTAGTACAGCATTTGCTTACCATGTGCAAGGCCCTGGGTTCATCCCCAGCACTGCAAAAGAAAAAAAAAA
>PVJO010025306.1:0-22963 GCA_004026905.1 Hystrix cristata | reverse complement strand
TCTAGTACTCCTCTCCTCTGCACACCATCCTCCTTTTATATAATATCTATTACACCTCTTTGTCCTTATTTACAGTTATGGTCTCTTATATCAGAGAAACAATTCGATGTGTGCTCATGAGTGTCCGATTTATTTCACTTAAGAGTATGTTCTCAAGAAACATCCATTTATATATGAATGACTCTAGTTTATCCTTTTTGAAAAGTGGAATTTCAGGTAATTAGAAAAGACTTGTGGGCATTTTTAGAGGGAGAGTGAAAGCATAGAGGAAGGAGCATGAACTATAGAATTAGGCAGAGTTGAGTTTCAGCATTGCTTTGCCATGTACTAGCTATTTGAACACTGGTGAGTTCCTTAACTTCTCTGAGCTCCTGACAAATGAGGATAAGGAGGGAGAGAGGATTAGTTAACTGATTAAGAATTTCCTGAGAATCCATTCTATGCCAGCTATAGCATAGAATACTTGGTCTGCTCACCTAAAATTTACAGTGTAGAAGGGAAGTCAGATAAGAAATGAATTGTAAGCAATTATTTTAGTATAGTTTGATACTGTAGGAAACTATACCATGCAATGAGATTAAAACTGAAGAGTGGTTGTGTAAGTCTTCGTAAATGATTGTGTGAGTCCGTGTATGTGTATATGTGTATGTATATGACAGTGAAAGCATTCTAAGATCTGAGAAAAGATGTAAATAGAATATCTTGTGTATAAGATTTCAAGGGTTTGTTATTACTTATTATTGCTGCTTATGCCAATGTTTTAAAAACAAAGTATAGAAGTATTACTAAAATAATGATTTGGATGTGAGATATACTATGAACAAATAGGCATGCCCTCTGGTAATGCCTAGTGACTGCCTTTGACCACTTTGGTCCTTTTCTTATTGCAGTGGTGATTAATAGGACAGGTTAAAGTTTTTTATTAAAGTAGTTTCATTAATCACTCAAATGAATTCTAGTCTACACCAATGGATGTATTTAAGTGGAAGGAATAGAAATTCTCTTCAGATAGCATAAGCCACAACAGAGAGGGTATTATTAGCTATATAAATCCTGAGCATAGGGATGGTGATTCAACATCAGGTGGGCCTGGAAACAGATTCAGAAAGGCATGAGTAAGCAAAGGAATTCTCTCTGCCTTCTCTTCATACAGTACTTTCATATCTCTATTTTGTTCTGTTTTAATAGCAGAGAGCTTTTCTGTCTCCAGATTACAGGAGGTTCCAGCCAACTACAGGCAGTAGTGAACTCATCTCTCCTAGGAGGGAGAATCCTTGAGCAGGTATCTCCTCAGATCCAATCTGTATGACTAAAAGGGTGAGATCACATAGCACTAATGGTTTTCACCACTTAGGGGAGTAATTTTCAGATTTATTCAGCTGGATAGTAGAAATGGTAACAGTGTGTACTTTATTAGAAATGTGAGGATGAGATGAAATGTTGCAATCACTTTGGCATAGTACCTGGAACAGAGTGAGCTATTGCTGGGTACAGTAGTGAATGTCTGAAATCCCAGCACTCTGGGAGGCTGAGGAAGGAGAGTTGCAAATTTGAGCCGAGTGGGCAACTTAGTGGCTTAGTAAGACCCTGTCTCGTCATAAAAAATAAAAAACAGCTATGGATGTAGCCCAATGTGAAGTATCTGGTTCAATCTCTAGAACGGTGAAAAAAGATGAAAAAGTGCACTATTAGAACTATTGTTGTCTTTATCATATTATTTCAGTCTTTGTAAGAAATGTTTTTATTCAGGATCATTGAAACTATTTTGAGGAGTTTAGGATAATGTAAAAGACTTATTCTGGAACCAACTCTTAAGCAAGTTTTTAGTGGGAGTCTGAGTTTGTCCTCATTAGCGTAGTATCTATCAGTCTTGGAAGCATGGCTCACATAATTAAATTTGTTATACTCTTTTCTTTACCATTCTATTGAAGCAAACCAGATGAGAAGCGGGCAAATAAAAAGCTTATCATTACCAAGGATAAAAAAGTATTCAAAGCTAGCTGCTTAGATTTTTCTCAACTTCTAATGAACAAAATAGACATTAATAGTAATATAATTGTTGAAGTTTGCAGTTATTAAAGTAGTAATAAAGAGAAAGTCATCATAGCCATTACATGACTTTCCTAATTTTAATAGGGATTTGCCTTTCCAAGTAATTAAGGCATTTTCATTAAATTCTCAGATGAATAAGTTAATGCAAATGAACATTTTAAAGGCAGTACACACTGTAGCTGAAAATGTTTTTTACTTTTTATTTCTCCTATTTTCTTAAGTTTTTGCCTGATCGGAAAAACCTCTGGAGTTATAGTCTACTATGGTACAAAGTTCCAGCAAATCTGTGGTATTTCTGTATTAAAAAGTTAAAAATGAGTAAAATGATCTTTTGGTAATTAGGCAAAAGTAGTTTCTTTTTTTTTTTTTTTTTGGTAACAAGATGATTGTGCGTTGGGTCATTGCAGCAAAAATGTATTAATGCAGTTGTGCTCTCTCTTCAGGGCCAAACCACTGGCTGTTCCTTTGCCTGGTCACCTTTTTCTAGATATTTGCATGCTTCTGCCTCCCCTCACTTGTATTTTTGCTCAAATGCTACCTTCTCATGCTACCTATTGTACCCACCCTCTTAAAAAAATTACATTCCACTAGCTTAGCATTCCTGCTTCCCTTCTTTTGCTCAGTAGTCTCCTGTGTAGCTTATTATATTCTAACATGTTAGTTACCATATTTATAATGTTTACTGTCTACCTCCATCAAACTTTTTTTTTTTTTTTTTTGGTTGCTGGGGATCGAACTCAGGGCCTTGTGCTTGTGAGGCAAGCACTCTAACCACTGAACTAAATCCCCAGCCCCCTCATCATACTTTTAATCTGATTACACTGATCTATCTTTAGAGCCTAGAACTATGCTACATAAAGAGTAAACCTTAAAATATCTCGCATTATAAAATATATATTTGTATATAAAAGCTATATATAAATATCTATGAGTAAGTTAATGGGACTAAAATATTTTGATGCATGCTTTCATAATATTTTTTTGCTTTCTTTTCTTCAAGGGAAGACAAAGTAGATGGGCTTGGGTAGAGGAGGAAGAAAGTGCCATTTCTGTCTTTAATGAGCTTATGTACAGTTGTGGCCAGACACAGTTAAACATTTTCTATAAATTGGGATCAGAGCTATTGCATGTACCAGAAGCTGCACAGGCTTAGGCTTCTGCGAGGGGGCACTGGATAATGGGTAAGAGTTACACTTCTATTGGTGTAACTCATGGTGGGGGGGCATTGAAGGAGACAGAATGAATGGCTGGTGTGTAATAGGCAGAGAAAACAGCATACACACAGGCCTGGAGATATCATACTGAAGAGCAGGAATGAGGAGAAGGATGAGAGATACCAACATTATGTCCTCAAACACATCGTAAACTTTACTGTGGAGGTTAGCCTTTTCCAAAGCCTTCCATGGTTTTCAAGTAACAGGGAATCATGTAATGCAGTTTCCATTAAAGATGCCTGCTCTTTCTTTTTGATTCATCCTTCATTTGTTAATGTTAAATATAATACATTGAGGTAGTTATTCATGTCCCACATACCTGTAAAAGTTGTCACCAATCCCATTTTTTGTCTTTGCTTCTCTTAGAGTCCATTTCCTCCTTCTCCGGTCCTAGAACCCAAAGTGTTCTTTGGGGATCTCTTTTAATCCATGTTTTCAGTCCTCCTTTCTTAGGAGGGGCTCTGGTCATAATGCTAGAGGTTGAACATGTGTCCCGGAACTTTTAGAGTGTGAACTTCTTTGTAGCTGTCCTCATTGCTCCTCATTGAACATGTGACCCAGGCCCAGTCAATTAGTGTGACTTCATGCTTCTTTATTTTAAGTAATTATTTTAACATGGGTAAGTTGGATTAAAATGCACTGAGGGGTTATTGGGAGGAAATGCTCTATTCTTTTGCTGGACTTGAACCTTGGAAGACAGTGGTCTGGAGCTGCTGGCAACCACCCTTGCACTCCACCTTGCACCCCACCTTGCACCCTGGAGCCTGGAAGGGAGGCCAAGATGAGAAAGAGCAGGTTGGCAGGTTGGAGATAGTGTGTTTGATAACATCTTGTGAAACCTAAATCATGATTTGCATAAATCTAGAGAAAAGTGAAATTTTTAGTAATATGAGTTGGTTTGAGGCTTCAATTTTACTTTTGGTTAAGTAGTTTGAGTTGAATTTTTTTGTCTTTACAGTAATAAACACTGACTAGCATAGACTTAGGACGAGGTTTCCTGCCTATATGTTCCCATCCTGCAATTTGCTTAAATGGGGTGCTGACACTGCTTGTTGTGTATTATCAACACTTAAAAGTATTCTGTTCCAGTAGAGTGACTTGAATTCTCTCTTGTTCTGTACAATTCATCATTGCTAATGTGAAGAAAAACTCTCATTCATCTTGTGCATTTTTTTCTAATACGTTCCAAATTCTTGATATTTTCACCTTCTCTACACTTGTTTTGTGAGATGATTATTAAAGAAAATTCCAGATAACATCCACACTTATGTACTTTTTCCTTAAAGTACAATGTAAATGACATGTTGCTAAGTTCTGAGAGTCCTATGCCTAGCTCCAACTCCAAATCTAGGGTTCAAAATCTCATTCTGATACATGCTATGCTTTGCAATGAGATTCTTTGCATCCCCCAAACTTCGACACCAGTTACAGTTTACTGTAACCGAAACAGTATTTTCTCATCTATAATGAAAAGATTCAATCTAAGAAATCTAAGAAATATTTATTGGTTGCATATCGATCAAATCCAAGCCAGTTTTTTAAAGAGAAGCTAGTTACAAGCAATTTAGAGTTTTATTCTTTCCAAAAATGATTATGGTTAATTTCATTATTCATTTCTTTTTGTATGAGAATGTAGCTATAATGTATACTCTTATATTTAAGAGTTATTCTTGAAGTTATCTGCTTAGTCATTTTATCATTTATGCCTATGTTCACTCCTTCTACAAATGCTGGGTGATTGCTTAGTTACTAATTTGGCAATGGGGACATGAGGCAAGGACTTGCTATACAGTTGAGGCTGCCCTTGAACTCAATGTGTAACCTAGGCTAGTCTCAAACTCATGATGAACCTCCTGCCTCAGCCCCCTGAGTGTTGGGTTTATAAGTGTGTGTCACCAGGTCTGGCTCCTCATGGTTCGTTTTACAGTTCAGTGATCAGTACCTGAGCAAAGAATTGGTCAAGACAATCACAAACAATTTCAAAGTTTTATTAAAGATAGAAAAAATAGATAGGCTTTGCAGAGTGAGTTTGGACCCAAGTAAAAGTAGGAAACAAAGTACAGCCTATAGCACAAGGGTGGGGTACCATATAAGAGAGAACATAGTGGGAAAAGCTTAATATGGACTGTCCTTTTTGTATGACCCACTCCTCAGGCTGAGGTCAGGTCTAGGCCACCATGTTGAAAACCTGCTGGAGTTCTCATGAGAAGTCCACATGCAGGGCTTTGGGAACTGTCCTGCACATGTGTTCTGGGATCTTGTCATGCATCCTTTCCCAGCCAGTTTTTGCCATGCCCTATCTTCCTGTCTCATAAGTACAAGTACCTACTTAGCCTTGTCTCCCCTCACCTATCCTCCTGCCAGTCGTTTGAGAAAAGTGGATGCTGTGTCTGAGCTGCGATTCTACTCTTGCATCCCTACTTCTCTGATACAATTTCTAGGAGATACCTAAATTTACTGGAGAGGGGTTTAAGAGGCTCAGTTTTCCCCAAAACCCATTCCGCTTAATTACCTGCATCATGTACTTAACGGTAGCTACTTCAAACAAAAGCTGACTCCCTTTCTCCATTTCCTGGAGACTGATGGTAATTTTCTTTTCTTGTCCCAGAGCCTATCTTCTAGCTGTTGCCCTGAGGAGAAACAGCTGCTGCATTTGTTTATACTTGACCATCCTCAAGTCACAATAGCAGCTCCTCCCTCCCTGTCTTTGCTGCCATTCCCCCTTCCACCCATGACCCAGGCCAGCAGCAGTTCAGAGCACAAGGCCTGTTGTGTGTGACTGTGGCAGCATAAAGGATGAAAGGATTACTCAGAAGTGAGACTTAGTTTAATCATCAAAAGGACCAGAGTGAGTGATCCCCACTATTAAATCAGCAAAACACAAAACATCATTAGACACTTACATGACAATTCTTTAAAGCATCACTGTTTTGTATTTTAATAATTTGTATTTATGTTAAAAATACAAGGAGCTGAGACCTTTGTGGTTATTTATTTGTAAGTCAAGAACATGAGAACAAAGATATAGAAGAAAAACATTTGCAACATTTGTATAGGAATTTTCCTGTCAGGGGACAGGAAAGGAACAGGATGGTTTGCTACGTGGTGACACCTGTTGACCTAGTTTAGGCAATCTTATCAGGGACACAATGGCCAAAGCAAACATTTCTGAGAAAAACTTGCTTTTAATTCTGCTGGCTGTTGACCTGTAGATCTGTAGTCACAGCATTCTAGGTGCCTGAGGAAGAAGGATCATAAGTTTGAGTCCAGACTGAGGAATTTAGCTTGAGGATAAGCAGGGGATGGTATGGTACATCCAAAATCCTAGCACTCAGGTGGCTGAAGCAGGAGGATTGCATCAAGATTGAGGCCACCTTGAATCTCATAGTGAAACGTCATCTCAAGACCTGCTCCCCACAAAAAATAGTTATTTTGAGGATGAAACAGACATAGGGTATGTGCCTTAGGGTAGAGTTCTTCGTTAACGTCCACAAGACCCTTGGTTCAATCCCTAGCATCCAAAAACAAAATGCTAGACTTGTGGACACAGAGTAAAGGTGAGGCTCTTTTTCCTACAATCTGAAGCTTTTCTCCTGGACTCTAGGTCCTCGGTTTGGGGATCCAAGGCAGTGTTTTAAGCTCCTCTGGATCTACAGCAATTCCCTAGGTCTACACGAAGCCTATGAAATGTGGTGTCCTTCGTCAGTGTGACTTGCTTTCAGGAGAGACTAGGAATTCCTAAACCACTACTTCAAGTGAAAAATGTGGCTTTATTAAATCAACAAAACACAAAATACCATTAGACACTTACATGACAATTCTTTAAAGCATCACTGTTTTGTATTTTAATAATTTGAATTTATGTTAAAAATGGATTAAGTATTTAAGATAGATATGATGGTTGTGAAATTAAATTTCCCTTGAAAACAAACAAAAAAGAATGAACAAAGATTGAATTCTTAGAGCCTTTTTTACATTGTGAAATGGAAACCTAAAGAAATTTTCAGTTTATTTTAATGTGGCTTCTAGATAAATGATCTTTATAATAGACACTGGATAACAACAATAGTCCCCAAGATTTTACTTCCAGGAGTTATCTTTAGATAATCTGAGTCAGAAGGTTGGGGAATGGGGTCAGGAATCTGCATTTCCAACCAGCTTCCTAAGTTTTCTGTTTATAATGCTCAACCGTTCAAACTTTAAGGATAGTAATTTTATAGAATTATAACTGTATTGGAAATTGGAACTTGTGAAAAAATGTATAAACATGCTTTACAGCAGAGGAGGGATAAGGAGAAACCTAAAATCTAACACAATATGACCTGTATTTATAAATACAATTTTCTCTCTCATTGTGCCTGCAAATGACCCCTTGCTTCAAATAAAGTATGTGATAAATATTTTAGTATCTTGGGTTACAAAACTATTTTTCTGTTTTCTCTCCAAACCATGGAATACTCTTCGCTTAAATATTCTCCCAAGTATCTGAGTTTTATCCATCACCAAGAATCTGTCTAGGTCAGTTCTCCTCTGACCGTAATTGTCATACAGATCTTTCAAGATATTATTCAGATGGAGATCTTGACTCCACTGGTGTGAGGCATGGCCTAAAGTTCTGCATTTCTAGTAGGTTTCCATTTGACACTTGTGCTCTTGGCCCATGGGCCACACTTAGAGCAACAGAATTCCAACTATAGGAATTATCTGTTCTCCTAATCCTGCCTACACTAGTGAATGCCCAGTTATCTGTTTTCTAGGATTATTGTTTTCATGTTCATGTCTTTCTTCTCTAAAGGATTTTACATTTACTATTTGTCTATAAAATGGTATGTATTTCACATAGCTAGATTTCATATGTCTTTAATGCTATAACAATACACAATGCAGGAGTGCTGAACACTGGGGGAGTTCAGTAGATTCTTAATGAAGAGTTAATAAATTATCAACCTTCTAAATCTAATTCTTTGGATTAATTCAGGAAATGCTCAAAATATCATATCCACGAAAATAAATCAGTATACAAACTTACCAGCAAGAACATATTAATTGTGTCAGAAGTATACACAGGGCAAAGGAAATAAACTAACACCATATATTGTGGCTGAAGAGGGAGAGCTGGTAGCATAGTTTCTGCTTTTTTGCTTGGCTGTATTTTCTAATTTGGAGGGATGGAAAAATGAATAGATACTGCTTTTATAATGAACAAAACCAATAAACAAAATATGATAAATCTACTACTAGGACTCTGTGAGATTTGTCTAGAAAACAACAGAAGTGACCATGTCAGGACTAGAAGGTGAGGTGTGCCAGGTGCATGTAGGGGGAGTAATACTCACGTATATGGAGTTGGTTCATAAGGGGCATGGCCCAGTAGAGACTGATGTCTACCTTTTGATTTAAAACTCAGGAATGTTGTTACCTTTTATATATATATATATATATATATATATTTTTTTTTTTTTTTTAGTATTTTTCCATTTTTCCCTTTCCCCTCTCTTTCCTTTTTTTGCTTCCTTCTTTTCCCCATTCTCCCTTTCTAGTTCTCCTCTCCTTTGAATATTATCTTCCTTTCCTATTCAAATCCCTTTTATTCATTACTCTTGCCTGATTGTTCTCATTAAATTTTTGAGTGCAGTATTGAATAGGGTTTGCAAGAATAGACATCCCTGTATTGTTCCTGGTCTCAGTGAGAATGCTTTCAGTTTTTTCTCCATTTAGTGCGATATTGGCAGTGGGTCTGTCATAAACTTCTTTCATCAGTTTAAGGTGATGTCCTTCTCTACCTGTTTTTGTTAGGGTTTTTTTAGAATCACGAATGAATGCCATATTTTGTCAAACGCTTGTCCTGCATCTTTGGTGATGATCAAGTACTTTTTATCTTTACTTCTGTGTTTTGGTGTATTGCATTCATTTATATATTTATGTTAAACCATTTTTGCATCACTGGGAGGAAACCAACTTGTTCACAATTTAAGATCATTGTAGTGATTTGCATTCAGTTTGCAAGTATCCTTTTTGAGAATTTTTGCATCTGTTTTCATTAAGGAAATTGTCCTGTAGTATTCTTTTCTTATTGAGCCCCTTTCCAGATATGGTATCAGGGTAATGCCACCTTCAACAAATGAATTTGGTTTTGTTCCTTCTCTTTCAGTGTCACAGAAGAGTTTGTGGAATATTTGCATTAGTTTTTTCTTGACATTCTGGTAAAATTCAGCAGTGAATTTTTTGGATCCTGAGCATTTCTTAATTGGTAGGGTTTTTATTACTGCCTGTATTTCATTGCCTGTTACTGCTCTGCCCAGTGTTTTTATATAGTCTTGGTTCAATTTTGGTAATTCATATGTGTTTAGGAATTTATCCAGTTTTTCTAAATTCTCCAATTTTTTGGAGTCTAAGTTTTTGAAGTGTTTTCTTATATTCTTCTAGATGTCAGTGGTGTCTTTGTAATTTTGCCTTTTTCATTTCTAATTGCATTGATAGGAGGTTTTTTTTTTTAATTCTTGTGGGAGGTTTCACTAAGGGCTTTTCAATATTCTTTGACCTTTCAAAGAACCAAATCTCTGATTCATTGATCTTTTATATACTTTTAGTGTCAATTTTATTCGTTTTTGTTCTGACCTTTAGAATTTATTTCCTTCTCCCAGTTTTGGAATTGATTGCTCATGTTTTCTAGGTGGTACATCATTAGGATATTTACTTGGGATTACTCAATTTAAAAAAAAAAGGCATTCATAGTTATAAATTTCTCTCTTGGAAGTCTTCTCATTGTGTCTTATAAATATTGGTATGTTCTGGTGCCATTATTTGATTCTAGGAACTTTTAAATTTCTTCCTTGATTCCTTCTGTAACTGATTCATCATTCAAGAGTGTATTCTTTAATGTCCGTGTGTTTGTGCAGTCTCTGTTGCTGGTACTTTCTAGTTCCATTCACCTATGATCTAGTAGTATGCAGGAGATTGTTTCAGTTCTTTTGCATTTATTTAAGCATGCTTTATGTCTTAAGATGTAGTCTGTTCTGGAGATATACTGTGTGCTGCTGAGGAAAAAATGTGCATTCTGTTACTATTGTATGAAACTTTCTGTGGATACCTGTTAAATCCACTTATTTGATGGTGTGGTTCAACTCTCATATGTATTTGTTGATATTTTGTCTGGGTGACCTGACTATTTGTGAAAGTGAAGTACCAAAATCCCCCTCTATGATTCCATTGATGTTTATATGACCTTTTATGTTCAATAGTATTTAATGAAATTGGTGCATCGGTATTTGGAGCATATTTATTTACAATTGTTATTTCTTCCTGTTGACTTTTCCCTTTTATAAGTATGTAGTCCTTTTTCTTTTCTGGTTAGTTTTGACATGAAGTTCATTTTGAAAATAGAATAGTTACTCCTCCTTGCTTTCAAGCTCTTGTTGCATGGAGTGTTTTTTCCATTTTCTCTCTTCTGGTCTTTTTATTTTTTTTTAATTTCGTGGATGAGGCATGAAACTTGTAAGCAACAAATAGTTGTATTTTGATTTTTGATCCAATCTGCCAGTCTGTGTCTTGTGATTGAAGTGTTAATATCATTTATATTGAGACTTGCTACTGAAAGATATTTACAGTGAAAGACTTACTACTGAATGAATTCTGTCATTACATTGTTTTTTCATTGTTAATTTATTTATTTTATCACTTTTTAAAACTACTTTCCAAGTTAGACATAGTCTTCCCTCTGGGCTCTTTGATGATGTTGGCCTTACTGTCGCTGTCTAGGATTCCCTTATTTTCTTCAATGATAGTTTGGTGTTCATGAATGTCTTTAAGGTGATCTTTTCAGGGAACATTTTATTAATCCCTCAATTTTGAAAGATTACTTGGCAAGATATATTAATCATCATTGAAATTTTCTTTAGGGTTTGAAAAACTTTGCTTCAAGCTCCCTTGAGCTTAAGATTTGCATTGAGCAATCTGCTGTTATTCCAATAGGTCTTGCTGTGTGAGTTACTTGATGTTTTTTTCTAACAATTTTTACTATTCTCTCTTTGTGCTGGAATCTAGGATTTTGACTGTGATAATTGTGGAAAAATCCTTTTCTCATCTTTGATCGTTAGGCTTCTATATGCCTTATTTACTTTGGAAGCTGTATTCTTTCTCTGGATTTGGAAATTTTTCTGCTATGATTTTGGTAAATCAACTTTTTAAGCCTTTGTGTCATCTTATAATCTTTCTATAACCCTATATTTCTTAGGTTGGTATTTTTGAGTCATATAGAAACTTCTGAATTGTGTTTCCATGGTGTCTTGTTTTAGGTTTTATTGAGTACTTGATCTACTGTATCAACCTTGTCTTCTAGTTCTGACACTCTGTTTTCAAATTGGTCATTTCAATAGAATTTTTTATATTCTGGATTACTACTTGATTACTTTTCATGATATCTAAATCTCTACCAAAATGGTAATTCTTGTATTATCTTGTTTAATTCATTCAGCTTTTATTTGTGTCTTCTTTGAGCTCATTAAATATTTCACATATTAAATCATTGGTGTATTTATTGACATCATCTCTGAGCTCAGTGAACTCACAGGTATGTATTTGTTTCTTCTTCCATCTCTTAAAACAGTTTATCCTTTTGGCTTTTGAGTTCTTTGCCTGTGGCTACCTTTGCTTCCATGTCTGTGAGATCAGATTTTGAAGACTTCAGAGTTTTTGGAGTTAGCTTGTTTTCTAATGTTTCTATTGTTTTGTGTTGTGGGTTGCCTCAGGATTGAAAAACTGCCACTAATGTGGTGATCTCTTTAGTTAGTATATGTTTCCCATGGTGTGTGACTGGAGCTTTGGTTATGTTTTGTTATTTTTAAATTTCTTCAGCCTGCTCAACCTAATAAGATCAGTCCCAGTTCCTGTTTTACAAATAGAGTACCACTATTGGTTATATAAGCATCCATAGAGCCACTCATATGTTGGCCATGTAATTTAAAACTTCGCTTAAAATTTCATCCTTTTTTCAATAACACAGAAAGAATGTGATGTAATACTTATGACAAGTAGGCTGGGATAGAGAGAATTAGGGGAGGCAAAGGAAGAAGAAAAGGAAGAGAATAGTTTGGAAAGAAGGAAAGGAGAAAAACATGGTAGCAAATGAATGAAAGAAAAGAGATGACTTCATTGATTTTATTTTTAAATATAGAGTGGAGAGTTGGTGAAGGAATTTGAGAGCTTATTTGGAGGGGCTGGGAAAAGGAAGAAGGAAGGAAACATAATCGTATGTTTAGGGAATTTGTGAAATGATCAGAATAAATTAGCATGGTGATATGAGCTTGTGTTTGAATCCTCTATACACAGTTTTTGGTGAGGGTTAACCAAATGTGCCCCTGAAAGATACTAGTTAAACTAAAGCAATAATATAGTAATATATCTGGAAGGAGAAAAAGAAACAGAGAGAGAGAGAGAGAGAGAGAGAGAGAGAGAGAGAGAGAGAGAGAGAACCCTGAACACACACACACACACACACACACACACACACACAAAAACACAAAAGTGAATAGTCCTCTTAGTCTTGCCTATATCACAGTCAGACTTTGACTAGTGTGGTCTCCTCCACACATTCACAAATTGTTGGGGGCTGTGCTCTAGTCTTCTGTGGATTGAGTCCAGGCGGCGGGGTATGTTTACTGGTGTTTGTGCTGGTTGTTCTCTTGCCAGTGGGTGAAGAAGCCTTGGGGGTCTGGACTGACCACTGAGCCTGTTCCCGGGGGTGTGGCTAGCCAGAGGATTTTAGCTTCTGTATTAGTCAGTATTCTCTAGAGAAACAGATACAATTGTAGATATATGACTATGTGAGAGTTTACGAATTGGCTTCCTTGGGCTTCTTACAAGTCAGGCATGGAAGAGTGCAGAGGGTCTGTCTGCACACTGGAGATCCAGAGGGCCCAGCTGAAGGTCCGGAGGTCTGAAGGATCCAGGTGAAGGTCTGGAGGTCAGAAGGGTCCAGGTGAAGGTCTAGAGGTCCGAAGTATCCAGGTGAAGGCCTGGAGTTCCAAGGATCCAAGTGAAAGTCTGGAGCTCTTCCAAAGGAACTGAAGCAGATCCAAAGAAACCGGGCGGGGGTATCTCTCTTCATTTCCCCTTTATACCATCCAGAGAATGGGCCACCCTAGGGTGGATCTTCCACACCCTAGGGTGTAGAATTGCTAAACCAATTTAGTTAAACTTCTCTTACAAGGTGACACAATCAATCAACCATCACAGTTTCTGTCTTATGATTGGATATCTTCAGTTGTGCTAGAGATGAGGGAGTGCAGTTTGGCTGGTTATGTGCCTGGCCTTCTGCTAATTTCTGAAGGGGACTTCTTGATCTCTGCCTTCTTCTGTGGCAATCCTTTCAGCTTTTTAGGTCTGCTTTTTCTATTCTGCTCTGGGTTAGCACACCTTGCAACCTTCTGGCTGTGTTGCTCTTCTTCAGTTCACCTGTGCCAGACTCTCTGACCAAGTGTTGCTCTCCAGTCTGTGAACTCTGTGGTTCCTAGGATTCATGCTCCTCAGCAGCTGTTGGTTGGAGATGGGAAGGTTTCCACACGGAGACTGAAGGACCAGCAGTTGGTAGGATGCCCCACAGTCATAGAAATTGCTGATATTCTGGAGAGCAATGGGAGGATGCTTGCAATGGTGTTACTCAAGTGTCTTTTCTCTCTTGAATCACATCAGTAGCTATCTTTCTTAGCATCTGTTAGGACAGTGTCACCCACAATGTTTAGGCTTCAGTGGAGTTAACTCAGGGTCAATAGTGGTAAGATTCCAAAACTCATACTTTGTCTTCCACTGTGCTTCTCTGATTTGCTTTTTTGCTCAGTGCTGCTGGGATTACAAAAATGTTGATATTATGGCCTTAGGGTACTGAATCATACTTTTCTCATTTTCTTTAACTACTTCATAAATAGTACAACAGATTTGAGTAAGGCCCTTTTCAAATAAATTTTTATCTCTGGATTTTTTTCCCACAATTGTTCCCTTGAAATATTTTTCTTGTTTATTATGTTATTTACTGTTGAAACTATATGATACTTTCTGTGGGTGAATGTGCTGGATTATTGTTTTATAATCTTTATCTGAAGCACACAGATCAGAATAGCACCCTTGAATCACATTTTTTAACCAACATCACTGACTAGTGTAATAAGGCATCATATAACTACATCATATTAGGCCGAAAGAGAACAATGATACATATATTGATATGCTTTTCATATGTTGCATAAAAGCCATATACCATAAGGCAAGTGTGTTCATGTTCCCTTCCTTTCCTGGTGATGAGGGTCAACTTTTCTACACCACAGAGGAAATAGAGTCAAAAAGAAGAGGCAGAGGGCTTGGGGATTTAGCTAAGTGGTAGAGTGCTTGCCTAGCAAGCGCAAGGCCCCGAGTTCAACCCCCAGCTCCCAAACCCCCCCAAAAAGAAGAGGACAAAACAGGAACTCAGTATTTATTAGGTTGCAAAATTTTGCAGTGAAATACTCTACATTATTCTCTTTTCCTGCTTCACGGATTCTGATAGTTTGATGGGGCACTTTTTTGTTTGTGTCTAGATGTCTCCCGCAAAGCCTCATATGGTCATAAGTGGGGGTGTTTTCAGGGGTGGTTGGATCTAGAGTGCTTGATTACTAAATTATTCTGCTGATTGGTTTGGCATACTTCTGCTGGGATCAGCAGGATGTGATACTAGGATTAAGGGTTTTAGGATTAAAGGTGAATAGTACCCACCCTAAGGCCAGATAGCCTGGATAAAATATAAGGGACAGAAAGAGGCTTGTCTATTCCCTTGCTTGCCTTGCTGCCTTCTGCCTGTCTTCCATGTCAGCCTGCCTTGGATCCAGCTGATTGTGGACTGAAACCTCTATAAACTGTGAGCTAAATAAAACTCTCTTTCTTTAACTTTGGGTGTCCGGTTTTTTGTCTCAGCAATGAGAGGAAAGTTAATTAAGGCAGGGGATATAAGGGATTAGAATACAGAAAGTAAATATGGTCCATTTGTGAGATAATGACTCCTTTTTTTCTCCTCTCTTACTTTGCCAAATAATTATATCCAATAGTGATGGAGTAAGAGTGGGAAAATGGAAGAAATTGTATCCCAGAATCTTTCTAAAAATCATTAAACAGACTTTACAGAATATGATAAATGTTTCTTTGCTGTTCTGATGTTCTCTCAAGCTTCTCAGGGCTGTTTGAGTTTTCTTCTTAACCTGTAACCAAACTAAGATATACATATACATTAACTTTTGATCTTGCTCTCGAAATCCAGTCCTTAGACACTGTGCGTTCTCTGAACTATATCACATTTGTCTGCCTTGTTCTTGCCTTTCAGTCTAGCTTACTAAATTCTTTATAGGTCTTGTTTCCCATGTGCTTAAATATACCTCTAAAATATCTGTGACTTAAACCCTTGGTGTATAACTCTAATTGGTGCGTAGTCATGGGTTTGTTAAACAATGAGTACTTAACCGGTAAAAGTATAAAAAAATAAAGTATTGAATTTATTTATATTTATTGAGCATTTACAGCAAAGCGTCAAAATTTTCAACAGATCTGTTTTTTGGTGTACAAAGTCTAAAACAAAAAGCAACAAAAATAAATTCCTATATGAACAATGAAAATACCAGTAGAATTCTACAGGAGAAATAATCTTTACTTCAGTTATCTCATTTAAAGCTGTCTTCAAACATAACAACAGCACGTTCCATACACACATATTGCTTACATTGACAGCACACGTGTTTTGCTTTCCTTGCCCTTTTTGTAGGACATAGTTGACATCTTGTTGGTCTTGCTGTTTTGTCAAGAGGTTCTTATTATATTATACAATGTGTAGTGAACAGAAACATAAAATATCAGTAAAAAAAAGTGCTAAATTTTGTATATGTATTTCACATTTAGGATAAACATCAATGCTTTCACGTGAGCTGTGTGCTTGCTTGCACAACCTAAAAGATAACATCAGAAATAAATTCCTATGTAAATTGCAATGAATGTACAGACAAAAGTCTACCATGGAAATATTCCTCATTTCAACTGTCACCCCAGTGCCATCTTCACACATGACGACTGCATGTTCCATGCAACATCTCGCTTACACTGACAGCACATGTGCTTACTTTCTTTTCCTGTGTTCTAGGCCATTCTTGTCACCTCTCTTTTCTTCTTCTTTTGTCAGGAGCTTCCTACTCTATTGTACAGTGTGCACTTAGCAGGAAAATACAGTACTAGTAAAATATCAAATATATAGCGAGTACTTAGAATAGACATCAACATTTTCTCATCAAGCTATTTACTTGCTTACAAAACCTGAAAGATAACTTCAGAAATAAATTCCTATGTGAACTACGATGAAAATACAAACAAAAGTTTACTATAGAAATAATCTTTGCTTCCTCTTTCATCCCGCAAGGCAATCTTCACACATGAATATTGCATGTTCCAGGCACACATCTTACTCACACTGATAGCATGTATGTTTTGTTTTCCTGTTCTTTTTGGCAAGGCACAGTTGACACCTTTTTGTTTTTCCTATTGTCATAGTGGGTCTTTGTGATTCTGGGCCTGCTTCTTCACCTATCAGCTCACCAGTGTGCTCCTCAATTTGTTTGCATAATTTTCTTGTGCACTTGTTATTTTCTTTGTGAACTATCAAACTGTTTATTCCACACATGTTTAGGATTGAGTAAAACACAACCATTGGCTAATGCTTTGTGTTTTGAGTGACATCATAGTTGCTGCATAATTCATCAACATCTATTCCATCTTTGGTTTTGTTGTAGAAAGTTACCATCTCAGGCTTCAGTTGTGTGGAGGTTTCCCTGTCATGGGATATTTCCATCATGGTTCAATGTTGACATGTTGACATCAGCAGTACCAGTTTGTTTTGTTTTGCTATATAGGAGGCCAATGTTATATCTTTCTGAAATCCAAAGATTATACTATACAGTTCACTGTTTTGAAGTTGCAAACCTTTCATTTTGAATTTTAGCTTTGTTCCTGCATATAGTTCCTATGCTGGTCAACTTGTGCTTTGTTAGCAAATATAACATCATTTGGAAACTGGTAAACCAGTTGTTGAATGTCATATTCCAGTTAGTTTGGGACATGAGAGCAACAAATGTTTCACAACCTTATTTGTTTTATTATTATACAAATAAGAGCCTGGTGGCTGAGTTCCAGGATAAACTTCTAAATTGAAAGTATAATGTCTTTGTGTCTAGAAGGGCATACATTTTCTGCTGTATTTTGAAAGGTTTTTTTTTTTTTCTTTTTTGGCATATACATCCTGAAGATACAGACAGCAGCCATGAAATGCTGCTAGGTGTTCATCAATAGTCATGTATTCAGATGGTGTGTGAGTTTCTTGACAATTACTCACAAATTGTTCAGTGAGCAGATAGCAACTAGATTATCAGTTCTTTTTCCTTCTTGGTGGATGCTTTAGTCATCAGATATCAGGCGATTTTGAAGGAAACCAGATCTCCTCAGTATCATTGTTATTGTACAAACCTGAAGCCCGCACCCATAAGTCTTTTCCGTCTGTAAGTCTTTTACATTCCTGCAAGTTTAGCAAGATAAAGCTATGCTAAAAGAACAGCAAACCTATGAATGCTTTCAGTTCAGCTTGTGAGGTGTTATAATAAACACGTTTTTGTCTTCCAACTGGGTAAATGCAAAGATTGCTTCCTGTATCCCCAGGCACAGCTACTGAGATGCTCATGCTAAAGTACGAATTTACAAATTTACAGTAGAAAAGTATGTGATGGATTTTTTATTTCCATCCTTATGCCCCAAGGTATTCTGTCATTGTCTCCAGGAGGTTTATATTTTCTTCTTGAATATGTGTGTGTATGCATGTATGTGTATATGTATATAATTCTGAATTTGATAAACACGTGTATGTATATGAGTCTGTAGTCACTTGAGTATTTATTACAGTGAAATATAATTTCAGAAAGTTCTTTATATTTTTTAAAAAACTTGCCAGGTGTGATAGCTCACACTTGTAATCCCAGCACTCAGGAAGCTGAGGCAGCAGTATTGCCTTGAGTTTGAGGCCAACCTAGGATACATAATGAGTTCAAGGTCAGCCTGAACTACATAGTGAGACCCTGCCTCAAAAAAAAAAAAAAACCAAAACCAAAAAACCAAAACCAAAACCAAATTCAAATGATGACTTTTGGGAATTTGGCCTAAGGAACTAACTTAAAATGTGACTAAATCAAGTGGATAGAGAAGTTCATTACAATAGAATTTCTAATAGCAAAAAAATGGAAAGCAGCCTAGCAATTGGGTAATAGTGTTTCCAGTCAGAGTTTAATGTACTCCGTGAAATACAGTAAAATGAATCCATTAAAATGAAGACTATTGAGATTATATAGTAACTTGAAAAGCCACCTTGTAATATTCTTGTAAACTGTGATTAAAATTGGAGTAATCATTTGTATGCTGGGGGGAAACTATTGGGAAGGAATATGCTAAGATATTAATAAGGGTTATGTGGCAGGAAAGTACAGAAATAATGAAACTCTCTTCCTCCTCTCCCATTTAGTGAAGCCCTCTTACATCCTCGGAATTACATGAAGTAGTTCTGTACACGAACTCTAACGTCTTGAACATAGTTGTGATTATCCCCAGGTGCACATGAGGAAAACTAAGGCTCAGAGAGGTAAGCTCACTTCCCTGTAGTCACACTTTCTAAGTGGCAGACTTCAAAGAGAAATTGGTATGCATTTTCAATAGGATAAGTAGTAAAGTACTAATATAGTATTCATGCATCCCAGATTCATATGTCGGTTCTTCCACAAATACATGATTTGACCTTGATCATTTCCTGGCTGTAAAATGGTGGCAACTGCAAAGTATATCCACCCAGTGGCTAGCGTTGAAATTGTATTGCACCTAAATTTCCTCCCCAGCTGCATAGGACTGGGAATTTTATCACTGATGAATTGCTTCAAGTCTGTCACTAGGTAGATGACACTTTCAATTTTGACCTCTCATATACTTTCCACAACAATTTCGAGACAGAAAAAAATTATCCTGACTTGTCAGGTGAATAGGATGAGTCTTAGGTGAAGTTGTAGCCTATGATTATGATATTTGTAAACATCACAGATTGCTTTAGTTTCCAGCCTTGGGTCTCTCTGTTAAAATTGGCGCACACCAATATTACCTGGGAATCTTGGCAGAATATAGATTGCTGCTCACTAGGTCTGGAGCGAGGCTGGAGATTCTGCACTTATCACAATCTGCAAGTTGATCCTGGTGCTACTGGGCTGAGGCAACCTTCATGCAGATGGTTTTATATCATATTGTGCAGGTTTTTGTCTTGGAACCTGAAATTCATGGGAGGTAACTGGGTTTCCCATGTAGTTCCAGATGTTCAATATTGCCTTTCTGTTGAGCAAATTTGTTAAGGAGTGTGCCTCCACTCAAGGACATGTAAAAAAATCACTGATACGACTGTGGTGATATTGTGGTGGCATTTTTCTGTATCTCTCCCTCCAATCCACTGGGAACCTCTCAAAAGCAAAATATATATGGCATTCATCATTTACTTTCTTATAACTCAAGATTGGCTTCTAACTCAGAAAAGCTTTGTGCAACAGATGGATGAATTCAGTGACACCACAAATTAAAAACAGCAGGGTCCTTTTTTCAAACAATAGTGTTGAGAAGATTCCCAACACTTACAACAGAGCCAGATTCCATTGAATGTAGGGACAAAGGCAAGAAATCAGACAGAATGATCAGTAAGTATCAGAAGTTAATTAACACTTGCCACCTGTGTACCTGTGTGTTCTCCCAAAGCCCTGAGCTTTCTTTGGCAGAAGTTGTCTCTTAGTCGTCTCCTCTACATTCTGGTCTGTTGTCTAATATCTCGTATTAACAAACCATTTGGAGCAAGCTGGATTGCGATATTGTAGTAGTTGGTATTGCTATGCATGGAGTGCTTTTCCTGGAGCTGTCTAAAGGCAAGGCTAATGTGTGTGGGCAGTCATTTAATGGACAGTCCCTATTCAACAAACCTAAGTTCCAGATGTGGTTTTTCCACTGTTTTTGTCCTTTGATTCACAGATCCATTTATTTATCTGAGAAATGGGGAATGAGATGAATGAGATGGTGGAAAAGTTGTTTTTCTTTCCTAATACTGCAGCGATACATACACACCCATGTTTATAGCAGCACAGTTTGTAATAGCTAAATCTTAGAAACAACCCAAATGCCCATCAACAGCAGAATGGATAAAGAAATTGTGTTTATAAGGACAAAGAGGTGTAATAGATATTATATAAAAGGAAGATAGTATACAAAGGAGAAGAATACTAGAAAGAAGGGGACAAGCAGAAAGGCAACAAAGGAAAGAAAAGGGAAAGGGAAAATATGGAAAAATATGAATAAACCTGCTGTAAATAGGGAGGGAGAGAACAGAGGGGAGGGGTGGGGAAGAGGGGGGAGAACCAAGATGTATCATGTACAGGTACAAAATAAATGTGATGAATGTGACCATTATATGTAAAATGTACCAATACATGTTCTTGGTTTAAAAAAAAAAAGAAAAAAAAAGAAAATGTGTTTTTTGTAAACAATGGAGTACTATTCTGCCATAAAGAATGATAAGCTTGAGATATTCCTAGGTAAATGGATGCATCTTGAGACTATATTCTTAAGTGAAATAAATCAGACACACATGTTTAGATACCACATTCTCTGGTGTGAGAAAGTGAAAGTGTAAATAAAGACTAAAATGTATTATATTGGGAAAGGGAAGAAAATGTCCAAATGGAAAAGGGAACAAGGGAGGGGGAGCAGAACAGAGGACAAGAGAAATAAAAAATGGAAGGAAAAAATGGAAACAAAGCTTTTGTAAATAAGGAGGGGGAGGAGTGGGTAAGGGGAGGGGAATGGGAAAAAAGCAATAAGATATGTCATGTACAGATACAAATCCCCTGTGGTGAATGTTATCACTATGTACATCTAAAATGTACCATTAAAATAAAATCAAATAAAATAAAATTTAAAAAAACAACAACAAATACAACACCTTTGCAATAACATTTCAATGCACTGCCAAGTGCTAGCTTCATTCTCAAGCAACGATATAGTGTACTGTCCAATAAAAGACAGATCTGTATTCATTTAAAAAAAAATCTAGCGTTGTGATCCACAAGACCTTACACACTCCGCTTACTAGTTTCAGGGTTTAAAAATAAATATTGCTTGCTTAACTGGAAAAAAACCCCAAATCCAGATGCTTGGTTTTCCAGAATGATGTACTTCTTTACTTATGAGAACTTGATTTGCCAAGTTACCCCACTATTTTCCTCTCACATTCATGCCCAGCAGCTTTATTTAAGAGGGAAGGGCATGTATGAAAAATATCTCAACATAAAGCCACTTGCGAGAAGCTTTCTGGCCATCTTAATGATTGACTTCAACCTCCTGTGGTTTCAGATGGACAGCTGTGTATGAATATTAATTTTTCTTTGAGGGTTTTAAAAAAAGATTGTCTTTAGTAGTTTTGTTTTCACAACACGATCAAGGAAATTAGTGCTTCTGACAAAACAGGAATTAAATGTGTACCACTTCTCAGTTTGCAAAGTTTCTGAAAACAGGACATTACTTTAAAAAGAACTGTTTCCTTTGCCATACTTTTCATTAAAACTGTTATAATTTTTTTTTTTTGAATTTTTAAATTTTTTTGGTTCTGGTGATCAAACTCAGGGTCTTGTGCTTGCAAGGCAAGCACTCTAACCACTAAGCCAAATTCCTGGCCCCTAAAACTGTCATAATATCATCTCTTCCATTTTCCAAACAATGTAACTTCTGAATCTTTTTCTCACTTCTTGCTGTTACCTTTCCAAGTGGCCATTCTTTCTCCCCACTAGCATTTACATATCTCACCTGAGTTAGAAATCTTGATTTTCCCAGGCTTTATTTTGATTTCTTTTCTTACCTTCTCTCTTCTAGGTGGGATTATTTGTAGACTGTCTACTGTAGTTTACCATATCATCTGTTTAGGATGTTTAGCTACCCTATCATAAGATTTATGGTCTTCTGCCTGGTAGCTAGTTTTCAAGCCAGGACTTATTGGGTGGGTTCTGATATTCCTGGGTTCTTCCCCTCCTCAAGCAAAGAATTGAATAAGGGGGACAAAAAGTAGTTCTAAAGTTTTATTTAAAATTATATAGAAAAGAAGAAAAGGAAAGTTGAGCATAACGACAGAAACAGCAAAATGTGCACTGGGCCTAAAAAGCACAGTAAGGGTTACCACAAAAAGGCATGATAGACTTGGGGCTGGGTATGCAGATACCATCTTCCATGGGAGAGAGCAGGGAAGTCCTTCCCTAGAGGCGCAGTAGGAAGAAAAAGGGCAGAGCTCGTGTTGCCATTCATATTTATCTGAATTTGTTCCTGCGAGAGTTTCTTGATCCTGTGAGAAGAGGGGTGATTGGAATTTTGTGTCCCAGGCCTACGTCAGGTCAAGGCCATTTCCCCAAGGTCATGTTCATCCTCCCAGCCGGGTCAGGCCATACTCTATTCCTATATCGGGACTACATTATCCGGCATCCTTTGCCTCAGGTATACTCTGTCTGGTTCTGCCCAACAGAATGTGAGCAGAGGTAGTGTGTGTCACTTCCTGAAGTCATTAGGAGACAGGCTTACTTTCTCCATTGTCT
>PVJO010025305.1:0-22965 GCA_004026905.1 Hystrix cristata | reverse complement strand
GCGATCCTGGTCCTTGCTAGTTTTCGGGCTGCCTGTCCCACCGTCTGCTCTTTCTGAACATGCTCTCACCTTTGAAATGCCATGAAGTCCTCACACAGGGAAGCAGGAGCCAGCACCATGCCCTTGAACCTCCAGAGCTGTGAGTTATATAATCATTTTTCTTTATAAAGTACCCATCCTCAGACTTCTTCTTATAGCTCCTGAGAGAGAGAAGCCCATTTTCCCCATTAACTCTTACCTTCTGCTGGACATGAGGCAATACAGGGGTAGACTGGTGCGGTTTGTTCCTACAGAAAATGGGCTACTATGATCTCTTTGCATTAACGAAAGGTTTGGCACAGGTCAAGGTATAAGGGCCAACCTCCCAGGTCCCCAAGGTGTGCTAGAACAACAAGATCGCCATAACCTACGCAGTAGCCTGGGCTGACCCCCGTCAACCTGCACACTCAGAGCTGTGGTTCTGCCACACCAAGGCCGATTCTCTGCCTGCCTGACCCTTCAGTCCGGTACTGAGCTCAAACAGATCGCAAAGCGCACCCAACACTTCATGGGTGAATCCACTTGTATTTGAATTCTGACACATTTGAACGGCAGGCTCATTGTGCAGGTTTCCCTCTCCCCGCCCTTCCCTTCTCGGAAAACGAAGGAAGTGCGCTCTTAACGCGTGCCAGCAGACACGAGGGCTGTGGCCCAGCGGGGTCCATCCCAGCTGTGGGAAGGGAGGCTGATCTGAAGCTGAGTCACCTGGGCAGCTCAGGCTGGTCTGGGCCCAGGTGCAAGGCCTGAGCCTGTTTCCCTTCCTCCTTATCTCCCCTGAGGGGAAACTAGGGCTGGGAGAGAGGAGCGCTGGGCTTCAGAAAGGGGGAAAAGCTCCTGAATGCACAGGGCCCTCAAACACAGGAGAAGCAGGGCGCCCGGGGAGGCTCCTCCAGGCCTTTATCTGAGGCTCTTTAGGAGCTGGCCAGAAAGTGCAAAGATTAGAAAAGGAGAAAGTACAGTGAGTTTAGCCTTTTCGGGTGGTGGACAATACATTTTCCCCTTTCCAGGTACTGCAGAGAAATAAGACACTAGATATGAAACTGGATTCTAGTGGAACAATTTAGTACCGTTTATAATCTGCCCAAGTTCTCCAGCACGTCATCTCCGGCAGCCCAGGGGCCTCCTGCTGGAGACGAGCCCGTTTTCCCTGTTGCACTGCTGCCCTCTGCTGGACATTAGGCAATTCACAGGGGCTTGTGTATTTGCTGTGGTTTGTCCCTAAAGTTTTGTTTTGCTGTGATTTGATGAACTGGATCTAGACTTATTTGAAGGGAATGGAGAATGATTTCCTTTTTATAACAAATTATTCTCTAATCAGAAGATAATTAGGCTTTTTTTGTTTTGACGGCGATGGAAATACATGACTGAGACATACAATGTGCATTGTGATCGCTGAAGAGTGTGAAAGTGATGTGGCTGAAGAAAGTGGACTTGCAGAGGTGGACATGGTGGCCTGCACCTGTAAACTGTCATGCTGAGGAGCCACATATAGATTGTAGCCACAGAAAGTTGAGGTTCGGATCCACACCCACAGAAGAGCCACATCAAGATTTTAAAAAGATGAAGGTGAGTTTAGTATAAAAATACAGCAGATATGAGCACAGTTAAATAATACATTACCACATCACGGGCAGCAAACAGCCCCAAAGATGGGAGACCTTGCGTGAGACTGACTTAGCCAGTGCCTGTATTAGAATAAAAATAAAAAGGGCTGACAAAGAAGCTCAGTCGAAAGGCCATGAATTCAGTTCCCATTATGGAAGGAAAGAGAGAAGGAGGCAGAGTGAGAGCGAGAGCAAGAGAGGGAGAGAGAGAGAGAGAGAGAGAGAGAGACAGACAAATTTTCAGGACAGAAGAAGAACAACACTTCAAAGGTGCCTGGCATTTGACTCATTTTATCTTCTGCAAATCTGAGTTCCATAAATAATATTGCAAAATGAAAGTAGTAATTTCCAAATTTGCTTATCAAATTATGTTCATAAATATACAGGATGTTAAAGCAGAAGAGTTTTTATCGATTTCAGCAACTTGGAAAATACACACATCATACCATTCAGACGCACTGATTCTCAAAGGTGTGCATCACAAAGTTGAAAATAGAAAAAAAAAAATAGATGTCCTGGACCCAATCAAGATCCAAGAAAATTTGACTTCAGTTGTGCTAGAGAATGCCCTGACCATTTGGATTTTGAACAATCCCTCCAAGGAATTTTTCAACGTTCATTCGTCTCATATTAATGTAACTAGCCAGTGTTCATGTTTTAGTATCTGTGTGATGTATCTTTTCCCCTATACATTGAACATATTTCCTTATTTTATAATGGCTTTTAACCCCTAGTTTCCTTTGTAAGTCAAGACTGTTGATACCAACTCCGCACCAGAAAATATGAAAAATTTTATTCTGCATATTCTTAGGGTCTTAGGTGTGGAGTGTGCAGGCCTCTCTGGCAGGTCTCTCCTGGCTTCAGAGAGCAAGGAAAGACCCTGGCTGGGGTCTGGATGTGGTGGAGGAGGCACCATGGCGAGATAGGTCAGGTTTGCATCTTCCCCTGGCACCAAAGGAAGCAGCGCGCAGGCTCTCTTATCAGCACTCCAGACAAGAGTCAGGAGGGGTTAGGGGAGAGCTGAGTATAAAAGTTTTCAGCAGGGGCTGGGGATGTAGTGCAGTGATACAGCTCTTGCCTAGCAAGCCCAAGGCCCTGAGTTCAATCCCCAGGACTGCCCCCCTAAAGAGTTTTCAGCGGACAAATGTCAAAAACTTGAGTCTAACTCCCCGTGATACAGCATGCAGTTGGGGCTGGCCCTTTAGGTCCAAACTAACGATCTCTTTTTATGGATAGGTTTAATCATTTTTATTTTACGGTAGCACTTTTTTCTTCATGTGTTCCTTGTTTGCTTTTTCCTATTTGCTTGCCATGACACTGAAGGTTTTAATGCTTCCATTTTATCTTCCTTCTTTGGTTACTATGCAGACCTCTTTTAAAAAATCTTTAGTGCTTTTCTTTAAATATCTTTAGTGCTAATTTTGAGTGGTCACAGTATGCATTCAATCAGTGCGATATCAGTTAAGTGACATTTTCAAACTTTGCAACACTGTACTTTGAACTATTATCTTTCATAATCTTTAACAGTATTTTTCATAAAAGCTTTCTCTGAGGCTTTAACATCGCACACGCAGATTTCTATTACTTGGTACTTGGTATCGACTGAGTCTGTGGTATTACCGATGAATACTTTCTGCAGCGTTGGTCTATCTTAGAGAGGGCACCCTCATCCCACAGCCTAGGAGGTGGCATTTCTCCAGGAACCTGCTTTTCCCTGGCTGTCAAACACCTCTACGGATTTTGATCCAGAAATCTATACCAAACCCCAAGGGAAAGAGTTGAGAATTTTTCCTTTTCCTCTTCCTCAATAGTTCTCCACCAGTGACCCTAGGAAGACAAATCTTGGGGCTTTTTCCACGATGATTCAGAATTTTTTCCATTAGTAGAAAATGGTCTAAGCAGGAGAATTCTAGAACAAAATATGAGCCAATCGGTGGATGCTTTGACTCCTTCTGAATCCCTCTAAGACAAATATACTCATGAAAGAGGCCAAAACCACCCCCACTGGCTTACATAGGAGGATAGGAGGTGGTGTTCTTCACGTAGCTCCACGGCTCTGCAGGCTGTGGAGGAGCAAAGCGCAGGGATCCGAGAGGGGGCTTGGCAAAAGGAACTCCCAGGAAGACGGCCACAGGCTGTGCAAATCCTTCCAGGCTGACATACTTCCCCAAGACTTTGTCATGCACGGTGTCTACCACAGGTACAGAGGATGTGTGCCCTGCTGGACATGGAGAGGCAATGAGGACATATCAGAGGGGAAAGGTGAGGCCCACATTCCAGATGGATGTTGCCACTTTCTAGGCACTTGACCTTGACTATATTACTTAAACTCTCCAGGCCTGTTTCCTCTTTACTGTCATAGGGATGAAGAACACTGTCCTTCCTAACTCTGAAGGCTAACCAAAGGTGTAAAGTAGAGCTGGAGGTAGAAAAGAAATCAGGCCAAAGTAAATTTAAAAAGCAGAGATGTTGGTGGAAAAGAATGAGACCCTTTGGGTCCTCCTTACAAGCCTTTAGAAGCGTGTACAAGAGCATCCTGGTGCTGAGCTGCATGCTGGATGAGAGGATGAAAAGGAAGAGACCTTCTTCTTGGGAGACTGATATCATAGAGAAAAAAGCCACAAAACAACTTGACACAAGGCTGGAAAGATGAAGCGGTGTCCTTGGAGAGGAATGAGAAAGGTGCTGCATGACCAGGAAGAGGGAGTGAGGCCTGACTGGTGGGATCACGTAGGATCTGGAACTTGCAGCAGGGAGGGAGAGAATAAGTGACAAGGGAAGGGGAGAGATGAAATGAAGAATTGATACTTTGAAAAGATAAAGAAGATTGATAAACTCTTTCCAAAGTAATCTAGAGAGAAGACCCAAGTTCATAAAATTATGGACAAAATGGCAACTTTACAACAGATATCACTGAAATCGAGAGCATTATTAGGAACTATGTTGAAAACGTGTTTCAGTGAATTAGAAAATCTAGAAGAAATGAATAAATACCTAGGCCCACAAAACCTACTGAAATTAAACTAAGAGGACATAGAAACCTGTACAGATCAATATCAAGAAATGAGATGGAGCCATTAGTAAAATTTTCCACCAGAAAAAAGCCCAGGGCTGAGTGGACTTACTGGTGAATTTTCTAGTATAGAAGGTGAGTAGAGCTTGGGTTTTGTTGTTGCTTTGATGACCTAATTGCTTAAAAAATTATTAAAGGGTTGCTTTGTACTTGTGCTTATTCTAGTGTACTCGTTTCTGGTTCTGAAGGATTTTCTTAACATCTTGTTCCACCCTCAATTTTTGACCTGGGCTGCCCCTCAGAAAATACCTCTCTGTACAGTTTCACTCTTTTCCTAGCCCATTTCTGATAATTAAGACCCCGTATCTACTGACTCGAAGTGGTATCCAGATTGGTTTGTGTAATCCTGGTCTAGTTTCAATCTTAGGAGGACGCCGTGTCCTTTAGTCATGGAGATGATGATTTCTCAGGGACCTTCCTGCTCCCCAGCAGTATAAGACCTCTAAATGACCCCAACCAATGGAAGTTCCATGTCTCTTCCAAAGGTATAAATTTTTACATTTTTTATTTTCTTAAGCTTCTGTAGGCCTTTTCCAGGGTCCAGAGAAAGAACATGGATTTCTTTTTCCCAAATGGCTGAAGGATTTTGTTAATCAGGAGAAAAGAGTCTGAGCAAGTCAGGATGCCCATATCCCTAGAAGTAGTATTTCTCTGGTGTTGAAACCTGCCCCTGTCCACAGAGAAGTCTGTGGTAGGTATAAATTTCTGCTTGGGTCTGTGATCCCCAGGGGTTTGGTACTCTCACCGCAGTCCATGCGTGGTCTCTAGCAACTGGGTAAACTCTAGAATTATTCACTTCATGTGTGTGATGCCATCTCTACAAGTAGGCGGAAGGCGAGCCGATGTTCCTGTCCCACCTCTCCTCCAACATGCTTCTCTTGCCTTAGATTTCAGGGTAATTGATCATCAAGTTGTCCTTGCAGAAGCATCTTCCTCTTGTGGTATGTTTCCCTTTATCCTTCTCTCTCAGAGGAGGATGGATTCCCCTCCAGCCCAAGTCATACACAAATTTTATCTCCGAAAGGAGATTTATTTTCGACACTGAGCCCACAAAGATGAACATTCCCCATCCCTGGCCTCTCCACACCCCCTCACACACAATTCTCCAGGTTCTGCAGTAAAATATCTCCTTAGTCTACAAAAACCTTCTGTGGAATAGCCCTATTCTTGCTCCTTCAGGTTCATGAAGCTGACTGGGCCCCTATTCAGAGCTCACTGTTCCTCTCTGGAGTAGCTTTTTCTTCTTCTTCTTCTTCTTCTTCTTCTTCTTCTTCTTCTTCTTCTTCTTTCTTCTTCTTCTTCTTCTTCTTCTTCTTCTTCTTCTTCTTCTTCTTCTTCTTCTTCTTCTTCTTCTTCTTCTTCTTCTTCCTCTTCCTCTTCCTCCTCCTCCTCCTCCTCTTCCTCTTCCTCTTCCTCCTCTTCCTCCTCTTCCTCCTCTTCCTCCTCTTCCTCCTCTTCCTCTTCCTCTTCCTCTTCCTCTTCTTCTTCTTCTGCAAGTACCCTTCGTCCTCCTGGTTGTAACCTGGCCACTGTAACAGTCGTTCTCCATGGGAGGTTCCTGGGAACAGAACCAAAGAGAAATTCCCCAAAGCAGCTGTGTGCTTCCAACAACCTTCTGAGATGTACAGGTTCTTCCCTGCTAACAGGAACACAAACCTTATGAGACGAGAATCTCTCCATCTTCTGGGACAGCCTGTGTGTTGCCACAAGGCTGTGGTCACAGGTTTTGATCACTCAGAGAGTAGAAGCCACTCCTTCTCAAAATGTATGCCACAGCCCATCACACCTACCACTGCCATTTCACTTTTGCCGCAAGCCCCAACAATTCCAAGTAAAATTGGTCCAGAATCTTACCACCATCTTGCTGAGGTTGTCCTCCTCCTCTGAAGCACCCTCTGTGTGGAAGAAGGAAAAACACACTCTTCAAATATTTACCAAGATCCCTGGCATTTGCCCATGTGTTGTAGATTCAAAGATAAATTCATAAAAAAAAGAAAACACATTTAAAGGGTCTGGGGATTTAGCTCAGTGATTAGAGTGCTTGTCTTGCAAGCACAAGGGCCTGAGTTCGATCCCCGGCACCAAAAAAAAAAAAAAAAAAAAAAAGATAAATTCACCACATGATCCATCTTCTTAGGGAGCTCACCATGTATGTACTAGACAAGACAAATGTGTGTGTGTGTGCGCACGCACGCGTACATGTGCACAGATTTTCAATGCACATGTGAAAACACTAAATTTGAAGGACTCGAAATGCTCTGGGTGTCCCTGGGAAAGTTGCTTACAAGCTGCTAAGGACACAAAGGAGAGGCTCAAAGTCTTTCTCATAGGATCATTAAGTCCAGCCACATTGATTTACACACAAATGCACTTGGGTACACCTGGCTAAAGAAATAATACCTATCCATTCAACATAGGAATGTTCATCCCTACGGAAGGACATAGAAAGGCACGTGTGATCTACTATGAATGGCTAAAAAAAGAAAAAAAGTTAAAACTATCATGGCTTCTTCAGGAGACAATTTGTCAGTTTCTATAAAAATTAGATACAGGGTTTTTATATGGCCGATCAATTCCAACCCAAGCAAATTGAAAGCACGGGCCTTGTAGAAACTTGAACATTCATAGCCTTGTTATTATTAATAGCCAAAAAATGGAAACAGCCCAAGTATCCCTCAGCTAGGGAATAAATAAATAAAAGGAAATCTGTCCAAAAGTATAATATTATTCAGCTATGAGAACATCACTCTATAGTGTAGATGAAATTTAAGTACAGTGTGCTAAATGAAGGAAGCAAGGAGCAAAAGACCATGGGTTGTCTATTTCCATTTATATGAAATTTCCAGAATAGGTAAATCCATATACACAAAAAGTAGTTAGATGGCTGCTAGGGGACAGAGAAAGAGGGATGGGAGATGAGAAACGACTGCTAATGAGGATGAGGTTTCCTCCTGGAGTGATGAGAATGTCCTGGGATCAGATAGTGGTAATGCCTGCACATCTTTTTGAATATTATAAACTCTTAAAATGTGCATTTTAAAAAGTTTTATCTCTAAATCTCATTGTGATCCCATTTTATTAATAATATATATCTGTATTTGCACAGGGAAATTCTAGAAGGTTTATACCTAGTTAATATTACAACAACCATTTCTTGGCTATGATGTTGTGCTTTTACTTATGTGCATGTTCCACTTTTATCCATTCATACAAATAGTTCTTGAGAGGTTGCTGTGTGGAATGAAGAATGTCAGTAATGTCAGTTCTCAGAATCAGTCTATGAGGTTGACGGCTCCTGAGGCTCAGCGTGGTTGAAGAACTAGCCCTAGGTCACACATCACATCAAAGGAAGAGCTGAGATAGGATAAAACCTAGGCAACCATGGAGCCCACACTTTTAACCACTCTGCTGGGTATCAAACTGTCCTGACAAACCTTCATTGCGGGTGCTCTAGGTGCACTCCTGATTGCTTGTGCAAGATCTGGTGTGACTTCCCTTCTCTAGAATCTCCTCCATCTTCACCCTGTAAAGTGCTCACACCTGTCTGCTGATTCCCTCCTGTGCTCTCCAAGCTCCCAGGAAAGATGGGCACTAGCTAGGTGGAGCCATAGAGAAAAGGAGCAGGTAAGTGGTTGGAAACAGGAGCCCCAGGGTTCTAGGAAGAGGCAGTAGCTAGATGGATGAGGCACTTTCCCACCACTCAAACTTCATGCTTCTTTCTGAGAAGGCACTTCCCAGCCAGGAATCACATGGCCCCATCACACTGGCGTTCACCTGGAGTCATAGAATTAGGAATTGCTAATGGTAGCAGTGAGGTAAGCCAGGTTGTCTCCAGGTCAGCACAGCAAAGAGACAACGGATCTTCTCCATGCTTTCTCTCTACCCTACATTTGGCTGAGAGCTATGAGGCCCTAGGAGACAAGAAATTTATGAGACTGCAAGAGCCTGTGTTCCTGATCCTGTGTACTCGGACACATCTGCTTTCTGATAGAATTTATGTGAGCAAGAAATAAATTTCTGGCTGGGGATTTAGCTCAGTGGTTAACGTGCTTGCCTACCAAGCACAAGGCCCTGAGTTCGATCCCCAGCACCAAAAAAACCCCAAAAAAACCAACAAAAAAAATCACTTCTATGTTTGAGCCACTCTGCAGATTTGAGTAGTAGACTCTGGGAAATGTGGGCAGATTAAAAATAATTTCCAATCAGTGACATAACAACGTTGTTAGTTTGGCCTCTATTTCTCCTGACCAGGTGTGTGTACACTCACTCACATGGGCCCTTGCATACAATCGGGAACCAGAATGCTATAGCAGATGTGGTCAATGGCTGTCCATCCTCCATGGGCTCTACAACCTCAGTATTTTCTGATGACTTCCAACCATCAGGAGCTCACCTCTGCTGGAGGGATTTCTCTGAAGAGAAGCAAAGTTATTCTATGCATGGCAGCCAGAATTCTAGGGAATTCTCACTCCTTCCAAGGCTGAGTATCTATCAAGGACTGAGAGAAGTTGGCGTACAAATCAATCTGAACAATCAAATGGGGAAAAGACAGTAACATTTAGAGCAAACAGAACTGCTTTTAGAGGAGAGATTGGAAGTTAATGGGAAAGTGGAAGACACCAAGCAAATACGACTGCAAAACAGAGATAGCAAATATTTTCTGGATTGACAGGTAGTAGATACTCGTACAAATGGGGTGCAAATATCTCCCACTTAACAGCCATGAGGAGCAAAAGTCTCTCCAAGAAAAATTACTCACATGATCTCTGTTCTCCATTATTAGAACTGGAATGGCTCTGACCAGCTATTTGTTCCTGAGCCTCAGTTAGTCTTCAACTGTGATAAACAGTGTGATTTCTGTCTGGAGATCTGAATGCCAGAAGGACATTTCCTGAAGTCCAAGGATCTGCTGCAGTAATGATGGCCCTTGATGGAGCCCATGTCTGGTTACCTAACTAGTGGCCACAGTGATTGACAAGGCCATGGCAGGTAGCCTGATAAGATACAAGGGACGGAAAGAGGCTTGTCAATCCTTTGCTTGAAATGCTACTTTCTGCCTGCCATGGACTATTTCTCCTCTCTGATGCCCTTCTGCCATGCCAACCTGCTTTGGAGCCAGCCAACTATGGACTGAACCCTCTACAAACTACAAGCTAAATAAACATTTCCTCCTTTAACTCTGGGTGTCAGATATTTTGTCTCAGCAATGAGAGAAGTAACTAACACACATTTTACCAGTCCTATGCACCTACCTTTCAGAGAGGGTCTATCTTACCAGTAATAGATTTCTCCTACTCGGTACCTGTTATCTCCTGACTTCGTTCTTGCACCCAGGAGTGCTCTCTGTCATTGTAGTCTAGCTTCAAACTCGGGGGAAACCTTATGTTCCACCTTCATGGGTTTGGGGTTCTTTCTGTGATACTGACTGGCACCAAGAATAAAAGATCTCCGATCTTGATCCAGGACAGTTTTCTGTCTCCTACAACTGGGAGATAATTTAAAATTTTTCCTTTTCCTTAGTCCCAACAGGTCTTCAGTAGGGCTCTGAGTGAGAGAAAGTTGCTGCTCTTTCCCAATCTTTGTAGGATTTTGTCCCTTTGTGGACAAGAGTCTGAGCAGGGTTTTCTGCCTGTACCCCTGGAGAGAGGCTTTCTCCACTCTTACCCCTAACTTCAGTCTTTCTCATGAGCACTTGACAGACATCCATGGATGAGAGTCTGCTGGGCATGAACTCTTGCTTGGGTCTTTGGTTCCCAGGGCTTTTATATTTCCACAGTAGCCCTCGCTTGGCCTTTAACACTTTAGTAAATATTTTAGAGTCATTTTCTTCACACACATGATGACATCATCCACATGTAGGTGGAAGGTGAGCCACTGTTCACATCCCACCTCTCTTCCAGGTGTTGTCTTCCTTTAAATTTTAGGGTAAACACTAACTGAGCCATACTCTGAAGAGCAATCTTCCTATGATGGTGCCCATTTTCATGGTTCCATGGCTGGGACAAAATACCCAGCCTTTGCAACTTATTTTGGCTCACTATTTCAGATGGTTAGTCTATGGTCAGATGCTTCCAAAGCAGAAACATCATAGCAGAAGAGAAGGGAAGGGGAAAGCTGTTCAATCCATCATCCAGGTAGCAGAGAGCAAAAGAAGAGCCCAATAGAAAAGGGACAGGATCTGATACAGTCTGCAGAGTCATGTCCCCTGACCCACTTCCTCCAACTAAACCCAACCTCCTAATAGGCCATTCAATTGTGAACTAATCATCAGGTTAACCTGTTGATAAGGCTGGTGCCCTCATAATCCAATCATGTCTCCAGAGTCTCTTTTAATCCTGGCAAGATGAAAATCAAGATTAGCCAGTACACTTTCTCCTCATCCTTCTTTCTCACAGATGATGGATTCAACTCCAGGCAAAGACACAGACACTAATTTGGCCTCAAAAAGAACATTTATTCTTCAAATTGAACTCACAAAGACAAAATTTACTCCTCCATGACCTAAGGCCATCCTCAACAAATAATTCTGCCACCTCCACAATAAGATGCCTCTTCGGCCTACAAACATCTTCTGTAGAGTATATCTTTGCTGGCAGTTCAGAGCTCTTTTCTTTGGTGTGTCTTCTCTACTACTGCCTCCTTGGCCGTGAGTTCAGTCCAGAAAGCCACTTCTTTGTCCTTCAGCCTCTGTGCAGCCTGGGTGGTGGCACCAATCTGTAGGTACCCTTCCTCCTTGTCATATTCTGGCCAGTGGGGTAGCCCTTCTGCATTTGGGTTCCTGGGAAGATAATCAAATAGAAATTTTCCAAGTCTTCTATGTGGTCCCATGTCTCTCTGACATATGCAGAGATCCCCTGGCTTCTCTCTGCCAAGAGGCCAGTAAGCCTCCAGGGACAAGAAGCTCTGCATCCCATGAACATCCTGTGCATCCGTAAGGGGCTCTCATCCTCAGAGCAAGGTGGTCCCGGGGTCAAGGCTTTGATCACTAAAGCTTGAGAGGCCACCCCTTCCTCGTGGGTATGCCCCACCTCACTCTGCCTCCCAACAACTCTTTTCCGTCTTTTCCACCAGCCTCACCCGGTCCGAGCAAAGTGGGCCCAGTATTTCATCACCAGCTTGCTAAGGTTTTTCTCCTCTTCCGAGGCGCCCTCTGTGGGAAGAAGGAAAAACACCTTGCTAGTTTTTGGAAGGAGTCCATGGTGGTGCCCTAAAATAAAGGGAACCTCAACTCATCAACTCATGCCAGATAGACTCTTGAGTCTCATCATGGAAAAGCATTACAGGAAGCATCACTGAAAGACAGAGTCAAATTTATTAGGCAGAATCAAAGAAGTAGATACTCAAAGGAAAAGTGTGGAGTGAAACTCCCTGCAGTCTGGGGTCAGGAATATTTATGTGGCCTTGGGGTCTCCTCAAAATGGCCGGTCTTGCAAATTTATTTCATTTTTAGTTATTTATCACTTAGATATTGTCTTTTTCTTTTTTAAAAGATAAGGTTCTCCATTAGGGAGTTCAAGTAAAATTTGGTTTTATCAACAAGGTTTAAATGCAAACCATTGGTATCCATTTGAAGTTTGGAGATATGGTACCCCATTAATTGTGCTGTTTTTTTAGAGTGGAAGCCTTTGGAATTTATGGTTTATAGTATCAGAAGAAAGCTGCAGGCCAAATTTATGGACTTATTTATTGTATCTTTAATATCCTTGGGAATTTAGGAGTATGGATCCTGGAAGAAAAAACAAAAGGGGTTGTAGGTGAAAAAGGCATGGCAAGGGGGGGGTAATTTTGATTATGTTTTGAAGCTGCAGCTTTTGTAAAATTACAATTCCTTTGTCTGCTTTCTACTTATTTTTATTTCTTCTATCCTTCCTCACTCAGAAATGCTCATGTGTTCAGAGGTGGAGATTGTGGAAGAGAGTTAGTTCATGGTGGTGCTAACTTCATCAATGATGAGTTCATAGCTGAATGTCCTATCAGGACACAGGACTTAGGTGGAGGAAGTAGGCCACTGGGGAAGCTGTCCTCAAAGTGTATATTCTTGTTTGTGGCCCCTTTCTCTGTCTCTGGTTATTTCCAGTGCTCTCTTCTTCTTGGTTGGATGAAGAGAGTAGCCTTCCTCTACCATGCTTTTCCACCATAATCTTTTTGCCTCATCACAAGAGCAAAAAAATAGACCCAGCCAATTGTTGGCCAAAACCTCTAAAACTGTGAGCTAAAATAAATCTTTTCTTCTTTTAAATTGTTTATGTCATGCATTTTTTCACAGTGATGAAAAGCTCATTAGCATACCTTTGTTTTATTTTGTTTGAAATATTCAGCACACCTTTGTTATTCAAAGTGTGGATCAGGGCCTGTAGCAGCACAGCATCACTTGGGAATTCCTTAGAAATATAGAGTCTTGCTCCAAGCCTACTGAGTCAAACTCTGCACTTTAAGAGGACCCAGGTTACTTGTTTGGCACTTTTAGCTTGGGAATGCGTGATCCAGAACTCAGCAATGACTCCCAACCCTATCAATGCCACACCTGAGTCTCCTCTATTTGCAGGAACACTGGCCCTTGGGTCTTTCCTCAATCTCCTAAACACACTCATATTTTCATACAGTCTGAAAAATATCAGAAAAGAAAAGGTCCTAAAAAGCCATTTAACCGGAAGTTAGCCAGAGGCACTGGTAGGTCACAAACAGCCACAAATTGGGTTATGAGTCATGTGCAACTGCTAAGAATTAAAGTTTGAAGATATTTGTGACCTTTTTCTGTAAATATTATTGTACTGAATATACTATAGGTAAAAATATTCAAGTTTTAGGTATGTAGAGAAGTAGATAGACAGATACATGGACTCTTGATTCACGGTTAGCACCAGTCTTAACCATACCTTCATTCATATTCTGATAGGATCTTGTGAGTGGGAAAACAAGCAGTGGCGAACTTGCCCTTAAGCTGTGCGCTGCAGGTGAACCACTTCCTCTCTTAGTGATGTCCCAGATCAGGAATGACTATGGCTGCAGCACATGAATACACATCTTTGTGCATGCATATGAGAGCAAGAAAAAGGGCAGGTTCTGGCCAATGTAGTTCAGCCCCATAACAGGGAATCAGGAAACTAAACTAGAGAGAAGGAAAATCTTGCTCAAGGCCACCAAACCAAGACTGAAACCCAGGCTTCCTGAGTCCAAGTTCACAGCCAGTAAAGAACAAATACCTTTTAAAAGTGGAGCCCCAAATACTGAGAAGATCTCATCCCCGTGGTCTCCTATCACCGTCTTGGGTTTCAAGTCTGATGAGAAGCTCGGGCGGTACTGGAACTCATACATGTAGGTTGGGGCTCCAGCATCTGAGAAGACACAGAACATCCACAGTTCACATTACCAGATACAAACCTGATGTCTTCAAAGTCTCCGGCTGTTCAGGAAACTCCTCGTTATCAGCACAAGAAAGAAACAGTTTTAGGAAAGCTCCTTGTCTTGCTTAGGGCTGCACAGCTGGCTGAAGTGAATTGGGAATTCAGCCAGATGTTCAATGAATGATAGATTGAGTACAAGGCATTCAGTAAATATAGTGGATGTGGTTCATCAGCAACACACTAACATTCATTTTAAGCTATCTACAGCCTAATATGTGTCTTCTATTGAGGCTATTTTGAGAATTTCCCATGTTTTTCTCACACACTCAGACAAGAGCAAGGCATATACAAATTTGCTGGTTTGAAAATGAGAATTTTTAAATACAAATACATGCAGACATGGAATAATGTATCTCCTGAGTCATGAAGCCACAAAACTCAGTGTTTAAAAATTTGTCATATCCTGCTTCCTGCTTGGCCTAAAGAATATTGAGGTGTTAATGTGATAAGGTGATATCAAAAAAGGAAAGGAGCAAGGGACAGTGAACTTGTCCCTGTCTGACCGCTTTTTGTCTTCTGCAATGCTGTCTCACCACAAATGCTCTCCTGTCTGAGCCCCAAGAAGAAGTCCCTTTTCTGGCTGATTGGATCATTGGCACTAACAATATCTGCTTCTCCAGCCTGGAGACTTCAGCAGGCTGCAATGACCATGATGACTGCAGAGGAATGACTCAAGAGAGCCCAAAACAGGTTGAAGGAGAAAGTTTACAGCTCCCTTTTCCCCGCTAGATACAGCAGGAAAACTGAAAACAGAAATAAAAAAAAAAACACTCATAATCCTATGATTCAGAGGAAGCTTCTATGTTTTAGCTCACGTGCATGTGAGGAAAAAATTATAACTCTCCCAGATAAACAAAACCTCATAAATTCATCTTCTGTTGACATGCCTTATAGAAATAGCTAGAGAGCACTTTAAACTGAAACAAAAGATACTACTTAATAAGGAAAAATATACGAAAGCAAAAAAACCAATAATACAAATAAAACAGAGTCATATTCAGATTATGCTAAGAGTATAATGATAACACGTAAGGCAATTTTATCCCAGCAAAAGAAATAAAAGACAAAACCATTACTAACAAATACAGCTAACATAAATTATTGAAAATTATGTAAATTGACATAAAAAACATGAAGTGTGTGTTGAAATATAAAAGTATGTAGTCGTAAAGTGTACAGCTAAGCTGTTATCAGTTTAAAGGGGGCTGCTATAGGAGTAAGATGTTCTAGTGATGTTTTATGGTTGCCACAATTCAAACATCTTCAGAAGCATAAACAAAAATAGAAAAGATTCAAAGCACAACTCCACAGAAAATCATCAGACCACAAGGAAAGACAGCAAGAGAGGAAAAAAGAAAAACAGTATTTAAGAAACAACCAGAAAACAAATGACAAAATGTCATTCCTGAATCCTTGCCTATCAATAATTACCTTGAACATAAATTCTCCACTAAAATGACACAGCATTACTGAATGGATTTTCCTAAAACCCAAGTACACATGCTGTTTACAAGAGATTCACCTGCACTTGAAAGACACTTACAGACTGAAGGTGGGGTGAAAATAGATATTATACACAAATAGACACCATAGCAGAGAAGAGGTAATTATAGTTCTATCAGACAATAGAGATCGCTTCTCACCCTTTTGGCTAAGATCAAGTGTATCAGACAATAGACTTTAAGTAAAAACTGCTAAAAGAGACAGTAAAAATACTTTATATCAATTATAAGGGTCAATTCATTAAGAGGATATAACAATTATAAATATATATCCAACATTAGAACAACTAAATGTATAAAAGAAATATTAAGAGATCCGAAGTGAGAGGGTACAAAACAATAATATTAGGGGACTTCGAGGTCCTGCTTTCAACAGTGAAAAAATCATCCAGATAGAAAATAAAAAAATGTTGAACTTGAATAACACCTTATACAAAATGGACCTAAGAGAATATCACAGGACATTTTATCCAACAATAGAACATGCATTCTTCTCAAGCATCAATAGAATATTCACTACAATAGATCAAATGATAGGGCACAAAATAAGCCTTAGCTAATTTAAGAAGACTGAAAATGCAGGAAGTATCTCTTTTCATTTGTCTCTACTTTTTAAAATTTCCATCTAAACTTCTTCAGTGACTTATTGGTTGTTCAGTAGCATGTTGCTTAATTACTTTGAATTTGTGGATGTTCCCGAATTCCTCCTATTGCTGAAAAGGGAGACAATCTAACAAAATTTATGTGATACTGCAAGAGAAGTTCTAAGAGGAAAGTTCACGACAAAAAATGCCTACATCTAAAAAGAAAAAAGATCTGGAATAAACAACCTATGGCCACACCTCAAGCAAGTAAAAGAGAAAACTAAGCTCAAAGTTAGCAGAAGGAAGGAAGTAGTAAGATCAGAAGTGAATTAGAATATAAAAATGTAGAGTAAGGCTGCTCAAATGGAGACCAGAAAGGAACATGTCCTAATTGAGTTTAACTACACGTAACCTCACATTGCACCTCCATAGTCTTCGGTCAATGTCAGAAGTTCCTCTGATGGACTCTAAGATACTAGCCCTCAGGATACTCTGACTTGTACACATCCAGATGAACAAAAGCCAACCACAAATACTGAAAAATCAGCACATCCTTTCCTGATCCCGCACCTCCTACTACACACTGCCATTGGATTTCTTGCTCCTGGACAACCATCCTGATCCCATATTTGAGTCCTACTCTTACGCCGTATCTACCAGTTAACAATCTAGTTTAAATGTAGCTCTGACCTTGAAAACCTTCCAAGAACTATTTTCCAATGATTGCCTCCTACTCCCGCCCGTCTACTACAATAACATCAATGAAGGTGCCACTATGAAAGATACTACTGGTGCCTCACCACATGCCATGTTTCTGAGAAAGCCAACCTGATTCTACTTCTTGCATCTACAACTCTTTGTTCAGGACATTGTCTGGCCACTAGAAACTATTCCGCCCATGTTTTTAGCAGGTCAAAACACCACAGAATCAGCAAGCCCTTGGAATAGCCATTGATCACTGAGAAGAGGGCACTGATGGCTAAATACCCGGGTCCCTTGAGTCTCAGGGAAGACAACACTGAGATGTGTCTTTGACTATTTCCCGGAGCTCAGTTTTGCACAGGGGACATGTGTTTGGAGGTGCCTCATTGATTAGCTTCCAGTCTGGGGCCACTTCCTCATCTTCTCCTAGTGTCTTCTGGATCATTTCCCAAACTCATTTCTTGCATTGGATCCTTTCTCAGAATCTACTATTAGCAGACACCAAAACAAGACAGAGCTGCTCCCCCAAGCTTTAGGAATTAGCCTCTGAGGCCTGATCCTCAGCAGTTGCCACATCTGCCTATGTTAGCAAGTGTGCAGGTCAGACACCAAGGCTGGCACTTCAGTGTCCCTCTGAGTCAACTTCTGGAACTTACCTCTGTGACCACGGGCCACTGTCACAGATGGAACAACAAACACCACATCTCCCATCATGTCCAGAAACAGTTCTCTCTTTTTGACAGGGTCTTCTGTCCCTCCTAAGTACTTCTTAACGGCCACTGGAGTCAGCTCCTCGGTGATGTTCTGAAATGTATCAAGAAAGTGACTGCCCCCACAAGGTGAGTAATAAGGCTTCTCTGGCCAGCTGATAGACTTAATCAATGGTGAACCTCTTGAGCCTTGTGCAAATCCTTATGGGATGGTAAAATAGGAAAGGCATAAAAATGAGGAAGAACCCCAGACTCCAGTCTTTTTTTCTGTCATTGATTTGGTCTGTAATTTGAGGTGAGCACCCAGCCTTTCTTTGTTTCTCAGTCAATTCCCATGATCCCTCAGATGCTTACAGCAAGGAAATAGGACTTCCACAAGAGTGATGTGGCTGTATTCTCATCCAGCTTGCCTTCAGAGAGTGGATAGTCCATCATCTGTTAATAAAAAATGGTTAACCTCTTATGAATCATTAGAAATTAAAAGAAAAAACCAAAAAGGCCAACCAAACTAACCAATGTAGAGGAAGATTCTGTGTTAGGCCTCTAGGGTCCTTTATTAGTTTGAAGAAAACTATGAAACAAATGTACTTATATGCAGAAGTTCACAAAGTACACACACACACACACACACACACACATATAATCTCCCAAAAAGTAACCCAAACCACAACCAGTCTGCAGTCCCTCCAGGTAACAAGGGAATATTTGGACCAGGGAAATGCCAAAGGCACAGAAGGCACAAACCATATACCACAGAATCAGATAACCAAGGAAGCCAAAATCAACCATTATGGCTTGTTCCTTTAAAAACTTCCGAGACCCTTCCAAAGTGGTAACTACAGAACTCTAACCATGTGATGCTCCTGTCCAAACTTCCGGCCTCGAAGACTTGATACAACTCACTTCTATCTTCTAGCAGCTTAAGGCCTAGACTAGAATGGCACTCCAACCCTGAAATGTCAGCCTGAGAACACTCGGTGCTTTCAGGTCAAGTTACTCTCTTCTCTAGCCAAAACCTGATGATGGGCACACAAGTCCCTAAAGTCTCTTACAGCACTTACCTTAGAAAGTTTGCAATGAACTCTGTGTCCTCGGGGAACTGAGAACAACTCTTTCTTAAAAAATTGCTTAGAAACCTCTCCGAAATGTGAAAATTTAGGGAGCCAATTCTTGATCTGCCTGCCAGTCCTGATGGAAGAATCAAAACCTAGATTCTGTGGGCCTTCACTTCAACTTACACCTCTACTTCTTGTTATGGAGGAAGAAGGCTATTTCTCCCACAGATGAACGTGGACGAAGACATGCTGTGGCCTGGCCCAGTAGACTCATCCCTCAAACCCAAAGTGCCTGCCTGAGCTCACTCAGCCTGGAAAAGTCTCCAGCCTTTGGTGTCGGGAAACTGAATTTAGGTCATGTGTGATCTTTATTTCAATTGTGTTACTGAATAAAGCTTTCTCTTTGCCTTAAAGAGGGTCTAGCTTTGCTTATCTTTGATGGAAGAACAGTGAATTTTCCCTCCTAGAAACCAACTGCAACTTGTGCAGATGGGACTTTTTCTGAACCTTTCCAGTGGAGATCTATGAGACCTGTGAATCTAGTATCATGTGGAGGTTGCTGCACCACAGACTGACTCCTGGACTCCTAGCTCGCAATTCTTTCTAGCTGACCTTAGTTTTTCCATCTGCACAGTTATTACCTTTGCAGTCTTCCTAGCCTGGACACTTCATTACTCCCGAATGGGGAGATAATCAAAGAGTGTTTGGAGAGAAAACTGCACCAGATAGGGAGAGAGTTGTGTCACCCCAGAGAAGATCTCTAAGGAAATGTGTACTTTCGCCCATGGGTACAGTTGCCCTGGACTCAAAGGGGTATTGGAGAAGGGGAAGGTGATGGGAGCAGAGGTAGAAGTGGTGAGGTTGGAGGAGTAATGTTAGCACATAGAAGATGGAGGTTTAAGAGTCTATATACTCACCATTGGCAAAATCCAGCCAAACTCTTGCTTGTTGAATCCCACAATATAGGGGACAGTGTTGAAATTCTTTTCAGCCAGAATCTCTTCTGGTGCCTGGAGCAGCAACACTCCATCAATCACAGTGGGCAGGAAAGGATAACTCTAGGAAAGAAAGTAGCATAATGCCTGTGATGACCCCACTCAAGAGAGCACCTGTGTTCCCCGCTCTACCTGCTGAGGACCTGGCCACAGACACTCAAGGTAAATTCTGGAAGCAACCTGGATAGCCATCAATAGATAGCTGGATAAACAAAATGTGGTAGCTATACATAATGGAATACTTTTCAGCTATAAAGAATGACAAATTAGAGTCATTTGTAGGAAAATGGATGGACCTGGAAAATACAATGTTGAGTGAAATAAATCAGACTCGCAAGCTGGAATACCATATGGTATCCCTCATTTAGTGAGTAAAATACAAACAAAAGAAAAGGGTAAACAATGGATACAAAAAGGCAAAGTATTAGATATGAGCTAATTGACAAGGGAACAAGAAGAGGGCAAAGGGGGAGGGGAATGGGAATCCAGAGGAATAAGGCTATCTTAAAAATAAGAACCTGATAACCCAAACTTAAATCAGTGACACGTACACTGGGTACTATAGTGACTTTGTGTAGTTGTGACTTACTGCTTCATTTATGTGGTTGTTTACATTGCTCGCTGTCATAAGCAAAAGGCATAATGTATTGTGGTCTGTAAGCTTGGGTAATGGCTGGTTATTCCAGTGAGTGTTTGGTCATATTTTCATCACACTTGTTTTATGTGTGTGTTTTAAGACACTTTATGTTATACAGATACCTTAAAAAGAATTAATTACTTATACTAGTCATGAATTACAAAACACAGGTCTGGAAGGGTTTAATATTTTCTGAACCAGAGTAATATAATTGTAAATTTCTTTGGCTTCTCCTTTACAACAATGCTGCCCAGTACGACCTTTTAAAATTCGTTATCTCATGAACCTACAAAATTAGCTGTTTTTCTTGGTTTCCTCCACAATTGTATCACATACCATAAGTGCTATATTAGAATTCTCCAGATCAGCTTGTCTTGTAGGTAGGCAAGTCTTTCTGTCTTCTGGATGCAATATTTTGTTGATTTATTAACACTTGAACTAACAGTGGACAGCTCCATAATTCAGCCCAAATGAAATTTATCTAACACTTGTATTTTCTTCATGATGCACTTAGGAACAGGTGCTTAGGAACAAAAGACAGCCTTTCACCACTATGTCTTAGAGCCATTTTTAAACGTAAAATCACTAAAAAAAGAAAAAGTGCAAAGACTATGTACACAAAATGGACACATGGGAGTATGAGAGACGAAGCAAACATAGAGTATGTCCCCAAAGTGTTACGTGTTTGGAAGTGATTGAATCATGAAGGTAAAATACTCATCAGTGGATTCATCCATTGATGAATTCAGCAATTGAATGTGCTATTAGAAAATGGGTCCTGTTTGGATGTGGATCACTAGGGACATGATGTGGAAGGAAGTACTCTTGTCTGAGGCTCCTCCTTCTTTTCCCCGCTTCCTGGCCTCTATGCAGTGCACAGCTTTCCTCAGCTTTCCTCTGCCATGTTCTTTTGCCATGTGTTTTCTGCCTTCGAGTCAGTCAACCATGGATTGAACCCGCTGAAGCGATGAACCAAATAATCCTCTCTTCCTTTAAATTGCAGCTGTTTTGTTCCAACAAAGGGTAAGTGATTAACATTAAATATTTCTTCTTTCATCTCAAATAGGAATGTGGGCATCATGCTACTCAAATTTCTTGTTGCTCTGCACATATATTTTAAATGACCACAGGAATGTCACCACTATTGATTTGGGGGCAACAAGTACATTATACCAAGTAAGTGAATCACAAATAGAGAATCTGTTACTAATCAGGCTCCACTGTATCTAATTATTAATATTTAAATAAGCTCATTCTGATAAACAGTTCACTTTTGGAGGTATTGAGTATATTAATCCAGGTTCCAAGAGTGAGATTTGACTCTCCATTTGGGAGAAACAGAGAAGATCAAGACAAGGGTCATATCCTCTGTAGGTTTATAATGGAGAAGAGGATTGAGATGCACTTACTGCTACCTTCAAAAAGCTGTGCAGTTCAGACCAGAAACCAGTAAGAAGAGTAGCTCTTCAGAAGGAAGAGACTCACAAGACACATGGGGAGCAGGTGCATTTACCATGTTCAGTGGGCTCTAGAGATGAGCACTACTGATGGATGAAGAAAAGAATGGGAAATTCCAACCAAAGGAAATGGAAAGAGCAAAGGGACAGAGGTGTGCTTGTGCAGGACTCATTCTAGGAACTTCGAAGAGCCCTGAGATGGAAGGAATACATCAGGACAAGGAAAAGAGAGGTGGTTTGCAGATATGCACATTTTCTGCACATCTGGCACATCCTTGGCACTCAAATATGTTTTGAGGTCAAACTCAATGGAGGGAGAGAGATTTATCTTTTAAATAAGGTTAAACACAGACGCAGAGAAATGATAAGTATTTAGAAGGACCATACTGGTGAGACAAGGGGGAATGTGAATGAGGAGATAAAGAGGAGGTAGAAAGTAGTAAAATCCCAGAAGCCAAACAAGGACAGCCTGGGCGGGGCATCACATGTGAGGGCAATATTGGTATTAGCAACAATGAGAATGAAAGTAAAGGCAACTCTCTACTCAGAGTCTCTGGTGGCTGCCCTGTGAGGCTATGTGCATTGTCTGACTTGGGTCAGAGAGCTCAGAGCAACCTTCTCTCCTCTTCTTTTCATACTCCACACCCCGCCTACAAGTCCTGTCAGCTATTCCTTTAAAAACATCCAGACTCTAACTGTTTGTCTTCACCCCACTGGTCCCACCCTGGTGTAACTCACCAGGATCCCTTGCCTGGTATGCCGCAGAGCAGTTCCCATGGTAACAAGGGAAGGGCAGGTCTCTCTGCACCTGCCCTTCCTCCTGTCTGGTCCACACTGCAGTCAAGGCTACCTTTGGGAAATCTAGGATCACATCACTACTCTATTTATGGCCTTTGAACACTACCCATTTGATACTGAGTCACCATCCAACTCCTTCCAGTGACCACCCCATCCCTTCCCCCACAACCTGCTCAGCCTCCAGCGTGTTCCCTTCCTCACTGTCTTCACTCCAAATGCACTAGGCTCCTGCTTTAGGGCCTTTGCAGCTGCTGTTTCTCAGCCCGGAGCACTAATTCTCCAGGTTTCCTGACACCTGGCTCTTTCCTTCCTCTAGAGATGGACTCAGATGTTACCTACCCATCCAGCTATCTCCTAACCCTGCTATTTACATTCACACCACTATCCAACTATCGCCCTATTTTC